>CAXIWW010001007.1:12500-115000 GCA_964036315.1 Acanthosepion esculentum
TTGCACATTGGATAAATTTGTTAAATACATTTTTCTTGAAAACTGTCTATATTTTTTAATGTAAATTTTTTTGTATTAACTCTTGTTTCTGTTTTTATTTTGAATACTACACCCCCCCCCACCCCACCCCATCAACATTTTTTGCCAAGTTCGTAAAAATTATCATTTCGTGCAAAAACCTACTAATATAGCGGGTTGTGTAGAGCTGACCAACCGAATTCAAAAATCTTTTCCTGTTATTCTTGTAGCTATTAGTTTCCATAGCGGAGAATATTTTCGACGAAACTTTTATGGCACGTTGCAGCTGCTGAACCTAAATTCAGTTGGTGTTTTATTGCGTTTTAAATTAAATTGAACCGTTTAAATTAACAATATAGCGGCAATCCCCTCACACGCACAAGATTAGCTTTCTTTAATGGAACTCAGCTTTTGTGGTCATTTTTGGTTATTTATACCTAGTCTTCTGTTTTGAAGTGCTATGTTAGTGTACTTCAAATTGATTCTTAATTTCTACATATGATTAGTAGTTAGGTTAATACATTCATCATCACAATTCATTCCCCAAAATTGAGATTTCTAATAATTCAGCTCGAAGCAAACGATAACAAATTCAGCCGACTAAATCAGTACACTTATCTTCTGGCACAATTTCCGTTTTTGTCTAATCAATGTAAGCAACCAACTGTCCGGAGATCAAACCTGGTGGGCGTTAATTCCACCTTCACCTGAGCTGAGAAATTCTTGTGAACATATTATTAATCGCGGCTCTATTGCCTCAAAGACTCCATCCCCGAAATTCGAAACTCTCTGGCGACAATATGACAGAGATGGTTTACAGGAGTGACAGAGAAAGGATTAAACATCAACCGCAGGAAGGCAGAAAACATGGCTGTTAGCAAAAGGTTGATCCCAAAGCGTGAATCGCAAATCAGAGATACCAAAATGAAACAAGGGCGGAAATGTGAATGTTTGGGAATTTTTTTTGTTTAGCAGAGAACGGAAAGTGACACTGAAATCCGAAAGCCTATTGGGATAGCCAAAGATTCGTCCCAAAAGCTAAACACATCACTAAAACATGGCAGTGAGTGCTAAACAATCTCCTCAAAGATGAAGAAACTAGAAACAGAAATGTGTTTTTACAGAAGGATGCTGAGCATGGACGAATATGTTAGCATCCACGAAGTTTTAGAGAAAATGGAAACAGAAAGAAAATTTATACTTAACATCAGGAAGATGAAGTTCCTATGGCACCTCCTGAGGAAGGAGGGTGCGCAACATCTGATACCCACTACACAGGTTGAAAGCAAGAGAGAAGGTAAAACAATGCATAACATATCTCGTGAGCTGGAGTAAATTGATGGCGGAACAGGGTTTAGGAGAAATAACCGAAAGACAAAATTTAAGAGCTGCAAGTGACAGAAAGTTGTGGAGAGCCATGATCAACTACGTCCTGAAGAAGTTCTTGGATGAAAATTGTTTCTAATCAAGATTAGAGCAGGTTTGGATCTAATGAACATGTTAACATTAGTCATTTTAAGACTACATCTAACGAAGTATTCAGTGGTTGTAATAACACCTAGTTGGGATATTGGGTTGAGGGAATTCTCTAACGGAATTTAATACAAAGCTGCTTTTAAAACAGAATCCTCCATGTGTATTGAATCACCAACATTTTTCGTTTGAATGCCAGTGTCTTCTTGAACTTTGTCTTAAGGTCTGTCTTTCTCAAAATTTCAGTCACCTTGAGAGGCGCTATTAATGGCAAAAAGTTATTTTAAATAGCTCGGTATATACATCAGTTACAGCAAATAGTATAGAATAGGTTGCACTAAGACGAGTTTCAATCTATTTAAATACTCTCGTCAGATCGACACTTTCAGATGAATGCCATACATGGCGCCAAACTAGTTCAGAAATATCTAAACTCTCAGCTGTATACATCCGGTTTCTCAGATCAATGATTAAAATGACTTCCAGCGAGTGAAGACAGCAAATCTTGGCGAGGACCGTCCTTCTTCAACTGGCGCTACATAATCATAAAAACTCAGAACTATACCAAATAAAAGAAATCCCATCACTTGAAGATTTTCAACAAGGCAACAACGAAAATGTATGTCACATCTAACTCGGAAAAAAAATAACATAATAGAGATGCTGACGTTACACACTACTTCATAAAAAAACCTGGGAAGGAAACGTCCATCAGTATGGAAAAATGCAATCCCAATGACCTTGAGAAACCTTTTTGCAGGTAAACTGTTTTATAAAAAGTTTTTATAAGGTTCAAGTGACGGTAGCATTAGAAGCTCGAATGTTTCCTGAGAAAATGGCTAATATTAGCATTACCATTTGATGATTTCTTCAAAGAGTGTTCATCTATTGAGTATGAAAGAAGCATCAAAACATTTTGTCAGCACGTGTACTGTCTGAAATCGAATTCAATAGTCTTTTTGTTCAGACGATGGACTCATGCAAGTGTTTTGCAATTTCTAGTCGTGTTTTTATTTCATTAAACGCGAAGTATTTTTGCCATTTCATCATTCCTCAAAATTACATTGGCGCCCATGTTGCTCAAAGTCTAAAAGTGCAGGGCAAAAATGGTCGAACGAAAATGGCTACCAGGGAAATATTAATTCATTTGCCACAGCAGAAATCTGTCACTCGCAGTTGAGTCACAAAACTGCAATTTCGAAAGTTTTCATCATTCGCATTTAGTGTGTGAATGTGCACAAAAAATTGACATTGCAGGGTTTGCGCAAAGTTGCGAACGTTTGATTCCAATTTCATTAAATCCATGCAGTCAGTCAATGGATATTATTTCAAGAAACTCGATTTGCGAATATTGTTGGAACGCACTTATAATGAAGTGAATCTGCCAGCAAAATTCTAACGTGAGACTAAAATCATTTTATTTAACTCCCGACTGACAGATACTCTCTTCTGTAAGATGAGGCCCCACATCCTCTTCGGACACGTGAATCCAACATTATCATGTGATGGCTCAGAGAAACTGCCTAAATCCTGTCTCGGTATGGTTGTTTATATAACCGCTTATATTACAAAATCTTTCATACGGCTATAAAACAGGATGTATGTGCAAGGCCAGGTACTACTTTTGGCGGTCTTGAGTGAACACAGGTAAACTCTTGGTGTGCGTGTATATATATATATATATATATATATATCTCACGACTCTTCGGCAGAATTGAGTCACTGTCAGTCACTGTGTGTTTATCTAAAAATAAACACGCTAAAATTCACCTTCATCCCTGCCGTGCGGCGCCGACGGTAGAAGTTCCGACTGACGCAAATTCAGTCGGGTTTCGATCCTAGCTAGAGGCAACCGGACGTCTAGCCACACTGATGAGCTGTGAAACAGCGAAACAGTCTGTCTGTGGATGACATATATATATATATAGATAGATAGATAGATATGGAGAGAGAGAATTGAGGAATCGGAGAGCCGAGTTTGAGTTCCAGTCGAATCCATTATATTCCCTTATGTACTAATACCCTTGGGAAAGGTGTGAATCCTTTCCTCACACCATCTATGGGTAAATAGCAAGACAGACCGGTTTCTATAGCCTTGGGTGGCAACTGGTCTCGGAGAAGGACAACTCTGAATCAAAACCTGCGGAGGGTCATTTGGGGACCTTGTGGCACATGGTGCACCAGGTCTCTGTATTCGGCCCTTCAAAAAGTGTTGTTGGTTCTGGAACTGAGCTGCTTAACCCTGATATGTCGAATACAACGGGAGAGTCCACCATATATGAATACTTTGACAGTTTACCATGTCTATTACGACAATACACTATACACTGTACTTCCAATTAGTGATGTAGTCATATTAAAAATTCAATTTTTTAAAAATATCTAGCATCTAATTACAAACAAAGAAAAAACTATTGAACTATTATGTCTTATCTCTACTCATGTATGGCAGGGGTTGCTGGACAAATCTACTATTCGTCCTTGCATTAAATACTGTATGTTGCTCCTGCTGTTCACCTCAAGGTTCTGGACAAAATCCAAAGAAGTGTTTGCAATGTAATCCATCCTGAATTGGCTTCTCGAATTCAGACACGTGGCTTCCCTGCCTTTTCTACAAAGATTTTCATGGCTACTGCTCTGACGAGCTTTTTTCCCTGACTACATGAATTTAAGCGTGCTACTAGATTGGCATCTAGGTTCCACTCTTTTAATGTTGAAATAGTTAAATATAAGAGCCACTTCTACAACAATTTCTTTCCTCGCACTTCCTGAGATTGAAAATCCCTTCCTTTCACTTGCTTATATAACTACAATCTTCAAAAATTTAAATGCAATCGCCATCTTCGGTTTCTTTGAACCCTATACTTTTTCCCTTTCTTCAATCACCCGTACACTCACTCGTTTCTCTCACTTTCACTGTCCGTGACTTATTGCGTGCTAGTGGCACTACTGACTTGCTTGGGGTGAAATGCTTTAAAAAAAAAAAAAAGAAAAAAAAGGAGGCTAACAGCTGAAGAAATGCAAAGCGTCAGAAATAAGTTTCTATAGACAGACGCTAGAATACCGTGGGTTAACATGTAATATTTTAACAAAAATGAGGACGAAAAGGATACTTATACTTAAAATCAGAAAGGGACAGCTGACATTTCTGACATACATACTGAGGATAGTGGACTTAGCACTAACAGGATATAAAGACAAGAGGGGCAAATTGATCAATCTGCCTAAAATTCTGTATGAATGGATGCTAGAGTGGTGTCAAAGGATTGTAAACGTTACTAAGAATTACAAGAGGAAGAAAACTGTGGGCAGCAATGATCGTCTACACCCTGAAGGGATGCAGCAAACCAAAGAGGCATGGAAAGATACGAAATATGTCAAAACTTAAACAAATAGAGGATCAATATCAAGATGGCGGAATCCATTAAAAAGAGGCAAAAAATAAAATCGGAAATAAGTTGAGATATCTGCGTATGTAGAAACAAAATATAAGATATAAAAATAATTTTCTTTCAATCGGTGTTAGCTTAAATAATAATAAAAAAAACGAAACAAACATCTTGGTTATCTCCTGAAAACAGATAAATATGATATTATACGATAGGTTGTGTTCATTCAACTCAAAATATCAAGTCGCTTGCACAAATCTACCCCAAATGACTCATTTTTCCCCGCGGAGATAAACGAAACGGCTAGAGAGCGAATGACTCTTTAAAATTATATTTCACATCTTTCGCTGTAAACTGAATGTCAGACTAAATGATTGCTTATACGCAATCGTCAGGCCTGGTGATTGCGTTTAAGCATGACAAACTGTCGCCGCTGTGTGTTGATGTTAATAATGTCCATTTTTATACTTACATGAGCTTCATTCTTGATATTAACCCATACATACAGCATATATTAAAACTATATTTTATGATATATATATATATGTTATAAAAACAAAGTTTCCAAATAAACAGTTTAAAATCAATCAAACTGACACCTTTTTATGTATATAAAAACTAAATATAAATATATGGACAGAAACCTACATATGTAAATCGATATTTTTTTAACAGGAACTTTAAGAATCACTAAAGTATATTAAGTTTTAAAGCCTTACAATGAATTCATCATAAAACGAAAGCAGATAAAAAAAAACCTTTAACTAAATCTGGTTATTCTAAGGGAACTGGAGACCCTACCAGAATTTATTATCGGTGGGCATAATCTTAATACAAGATACACAGATGACACTATGTTAATGGTCGACCCGGAAAGAAAACTGCAGGACCTAAACAGGGTGGTAGAAGAAAGTGAGAAACAGGAATAACCATAAACTGCAAGACACAAAGAATGGTCATCAGCAATAAAAAAGAGAGCCCAAGATGCGAGTTAGGAATTGGAGATATAAACAGAAGTTCGAATAATCTGAGAAGCCTTTTAACAAAGGATGGGAAATGTCAACTGAAAGAACGGTTCTACTCAGAATCAGAAGAATATAGCTGAAATTCTTTGGACACATGAGAAACAGAAAAAATTCGTTAGAAACAAAGAAAGAGTGTTGGATTGCCGCGTGATATTTACCCTCTTATATGGCAAGGTGTGCTGGGCAATCTTCCTATGTATGAGGAGAAAAATGGAAGCCACAGGAATGTTGTTATACAGAAAGGTACTGAGAATTCGATGGATGGATCTAGTAAGCAATGAGGATTTCTTAAAGACAATGGGAAAAAAGATCACTCAGCACCAGGAAGAGGCAGCTGAAATTTATTTGGATACAATGAGGAAGTGGAGGGCTTCGAAAACCTTACCCTCACGAGGCATATTGATAGCAAGAGATATGGGAAGGCAGCGAGTCACCTGGTGAGATTGTATGAATGGCTGCTGGAGCAGGGTTCTTAGAAAAGTCGAGACAATTGCTAAGACCCATACGGGATAGGTTATCGAAGCTTTTCACAAATTTCTATGTCCAGAAGAGACACGGCACATCGAAGAAGAGATGCAAATTCTGCAAAGGTTATTTCGTTAGTGTATCTGTAAAACAAACATGTCGTATATAATGATAGTTTCCATAGATAGATAAGCAAGCAGTTCGATATTGTAAAAATATCTTTGTTTTCTTTGATGAATTCCTTTCTCGTCAATGACTACGAAGGCAGTCGCTCTGGTCAATGGCACAACGAAAGCAAGAAGCCATTCCTTCGGTTTGTAAACTCGATTTTACCAAACCAACTCACAAACAGTGGCCATGTGTAATTTTAGATACATGTCTTCAACGAGGGGTGGAGACAAACTGAACCCAATTATGCATGGCTGATAGAGAAAGGAGGTGGGGAGGCAAAAGCCACAGTTCTTTATCGAAATTTCTTTGATGTCAGGTATCGATTCTCACTTATTTGCGCAAAATTAATTCTTCCAGAATTAGATTGGCTTGCCCTCTTCAAACAGCTGACAATAGTGCTCCTATAATAAAGCCATTGGATTTCTATTCAATCTTGAAATGAAAAAAATATAAAAGAAAATAAGATAAAACTGCAACCGGCAATAGCTTTGTAAATGGATGAATGAATAGTACAGATCTTCATCCTCAACATATTGGCGTCGGTTTTTCTTCTCGTTTACTTCAGTGCCTATTTCGCAGATTCCTTTAAATTAGTTACCCTTACCAGCAGCCATATGAAAAAAAAACAGGATTAAAGAAATTACTGAGTATTGAGTTGGAAATATGTGTGTTTAGCAGTTATAAACCTCTTGGAAAATAAGGCATGCGTTTGTTGAGGTTGATGGAAACAACCCTAATAAGTGTCCAGATCGACTCCAAACCAATGACATCCCCCGATTTACCGTTCCATAGAACGGTTTTTCGCTATGCGGGGGCAGACTGGGACAGCATTCGGTCCTATATGACGAGAGCTCTTCCAACCTTTTTCAAATATGCTCCCCAAAAACTACTGCCCTAATCTCCGAGTGGATCTTTTTTGAAATGGAGTGTTTTATACCTCCCCACACGAAAAAATATTCCAGAAAAAACAAGTCAGCTCTACTTCACCCCTGATTTATAGTTATATCTTCGATAAATAAATTTCAAAATATTGTAAAAGTTAAATAAACTTTAATTAAATAATGCTTTAATTTAAATTAACTTGTTATTTTATTAAAATTTGGTATACTTAAAATTAGTTGAATTTTGGTAGATTTTCCAAGTAGCAGTGATAATTTTTTTAATTCAATTTTTTTAATTTTTGTAACGATGTTTTTTGTAAACTAGTTTTCAGATTAACATTTAGACAAGTATTTCCGGATCGATAGAAAGTAGTCTTTATATAGAAATTTTCTTCATTTTTCTTTTTTTAAACGACACGTAAGTTAGGACAATAAAATGTTGACACGTTTAGGCTCCGCTCCACTTAAATGCCAATTTCCTGACAAAAAATATATGATAAAGTGATTCACCGTCGTCATTTTTTCTGTGCGTGTGTTAAATTCTCTAAATCCTCTTTCCTCATTATGTGCCCTACAAATTTCTACTACCTTTTTTTTATGTTAAGTATTTGCCCTTTCGTTTGCATTTCCTCTAAAAATTCTTTCTTCACATGTATTCTCAGCATCCGTCTGTAAAACCACATTTCTGTTGTCTCTTCTAATTAGATTATCTAGCATTCACTGCTATATTATATAACAGTTCAGTATTCTTTTCTTTGTTTTTCATAAAATTTTCATGTTTCTTAATACTTTGCTTAACTTTTGAAAGGCATATTACCCTATTCCTATGCGCCCTCGGATTTCAGAGTTGCATTCCACTTCAGATATTTAAAATTTTGTACTCGTTTCCTTTTGTCATCTCAGATTTGTAATTCGCATGTTGGGGTGTTTTTTTTTGTTTGTTTCTTTTTTTTGCTGACAACCAGACGTTCCATTATCTTACAATTAATGTTTAGTCATTCCTTCGATTTCCATTACTAACTTCTGTACTAGTTCCCGTGGTTTTCTTTCTGTTCCTATTACAGTGTAACCCGGATATAAGAGAGTTGTAGCGACCGGAGAATAAGTATCTTATATCCGGGTTTGGTCTATTTTGTTTAGGTAAGTATGGCTCTAATTTGGGACCAGAGAAAATCTCTTATATCCGAGTTTCTCATATATCCGGGTTACACTGTATCAATAACGTGTCATCTCATGTTAAGAATGTTGCCGCCAGTAACGAATCCTGGTCGGACTTGTAATTTTGTTAGGATTTATTCACTATAAAAGGTGAACAAATTTTTGTAATAAAAGGTTGAATAATGTTCTATAATTTTTACTGAATTCCTTCTTTACTTATAAATCACTTGGTATTTAGGTTTTCTGTGATGTGCTGGGTTGTGTCGGTTGAATTTAAATGTAGAATTTTGTGCGGCACCCAGTCAGAAACGAACTCAGGACACATTAGTAATGACCAACTCGACTCGCCTTGCAAACCATCACCCAGCGTCAAAGTGTCTTGGTTTTCTAGTCACTTGATGTTGGTGACCAATAAGAAGTTCATTCCTAAGAATTTCCCCAAATAGCATCTCCCTGTTCTATGGATGAGGTATAAATTTGGGTACACCATGATGCCTAATGCAAAACACTTGCGACAGGAGACTTAAAACTTCCCACAAAAAAACGTTCAGTCATTATAAAAAAAACAACTCATTTTACTTTAAAGAGAAACAAATCAGATGATTGTCTTATAACTGGTGACTTTCCATTACTTAGGAGTTCCTCTAGTTTCCTTTCTGTGTCTGCTATAAAACTAATATCATTTTCATACCTAATGTTGTTAGGATTGTGGTCGCCAATAATGAATCCTTGTAGGATTTCTAATTCTTTCAGGATTCCTTGACTGTAAAGGTTATAAAAGCGATTTAATGACAATTCAACATAGACGAGACATATGTACATTTTATTGGCTGTTATAAGTGAAAGACAAAATGCAAAGACAATTTATGTATCACTTTTCGTTCCAAGAAAGAATTAATACGGGATTATTCATGGAATTAGTTTTATATTTAAAATGAGGAGGAAAAGGGCCCCATGGACAGTATCCAACCCTTAGACACCGGTATTCACTCGGGGCTCCACGGACCAGCAATTTCTGAATTAAATTAGTTTATTATTTTTAAGCGATAGGAATTCGTATGTGACAGATTATCATTTAAGAATGTTATACGTTCAGTGCAAATGAACAGTTCAATTAAAACTTTAGAGGTTAACAGAATTGGGTTCGCGGTCATTAAGAGTGTGTATGTATATATATATATATATATATAAATATATATATATGTGTGTGTGTGTGAGAGTCTGATCTGGTTTCCGCACGTCGAGAGCGCCTGGTGTTATATTGCTCTCCCAGTCCCAGACCCATGACGACTATTGGCTAATACCTGCCCAATATCATTCATATGGAAATAGTCTGCGCAGCCTACTCTAAGGTCTTCTCTCAACAGCCCATTGTTGAAGGGGATGCAACTCCTGGTTCTCACAATATCACATACAACCAACTCAGTGTCTTTTATCGGGGCTACCCGATTCTCTTCGTTACTCTCCCCGCATATATTTTAAAGTACAATTTACGTGTAATTTTAAAAAAAACAATCATCGGGTCTCAAAATGCGCAACAATATCGCATTTTACTGAACAGTTGGCAACCCTAACTATAAGCATGATAATGTTAAAAAAAAGAGTAGAATATAAAATATAAAGGGTTCGGAAAGTTATACCGCGTTTGCTCCTCGAGAAAAAAAAAATGTTCATTTGAATCTGAGATAACAATTTTCTTTAAAAAAGTGCGAAATTTTGTCGAAATAATTATGCTTATTTTGTGGTACTTGTAATAACAAGAGTGCGCAAATGAGGGTATTTATTTCTGAAAAACCAGAAAATGTGGCACAAAGCCGAAATGGGGAAGGGGAAAAAAAAAGACGATCTTCTGCCTTAACTTTAAACTTAACTAGCCACAACCACTGACCCAATCAAACAATACAATATTCCTACCACCAAAACAACACATTCATACTTACCTTTCTTACTACATCCACTAAAATACCTCATTGTCTCAATGAAAATCCTAAATAGTCCCCATATGTACAAAATGGAGAATGAAAAGGGATATTTATTTCTGTAAAATACAGACAATGTGGCACAAGGCCGAAATGGGGAAGGGGGAAGAGGTCGGTCTTCTGTCTTAACTTTAAACTTAACTAGCCACAAACGCTTACCCAATCATACTTACAATATCCCTTGCACCAAACAACACATTCTTACGTACCTTTCGCACCACATCCACCATAATACCTCAATGTCTCCATGAAAATACTAACTAGTCCCCATATGTACAATTTATCGTCTGTGGGGGGAGGGTAATAAAACAACAATTTTAAAATTTTAAAAACTAGCCGCCAATACAAGGTTCGCGCATAGTGTCCTTTTATAGGACCAGTAAACAGAAATAGCTCTCTCAGAGAGGAGATTAACCAAACAAGGGGAGACCACTCTTGATTCTTCATAGCAGTACTCTTCCGGATTATGAATTTTTTTATATGATGTGGCACTGAAAGAGACCGAGGTTTAAATAGATTGAGTTGGTGATTAAATGCGTCGCAGATATAGAGTACCCAGTGAAATTTGAACTCAATAGTCAGTCGTTAGTGAACGAGCGAGACAAGCTTAACCATTCCTCCACGTCGAAGTACCTATCTCGATTGAATTAACGACGAATACGGGTCATAAGTAAGAGATATTCATTATTCCTGAATAAGAGAATTATGGGGCATATACCAGGGACCTTATACTAAAATGTGGATAATGTTGAGGAGGCGTAATCGTTTGGAATAAAATAAACAAGAGTACACTGGCTACAAATTCGAATTTTGTCTGTCACGCAACGTTGTAATAGTTTTCGCAGTTCTTAGTTTAACTCATTTTATGCTCGATTCGTTCACCTGACTGAATTTTTTTTCCATAACTTTCCTTTGACAAGATTATTAATTCGGATTAATTTATTTAAAACCGACCCTATTATATCCACATCGCACCTTTAAAAACTTACACATTTTGTCAGTTCGGATTTCATTCTCATATAATTTTAAGAAAACGGTATTGAATTTTTCATGTGAATTTATGCATGCCAACTTACGATGAATGTGTCTAGTTAACTTAAATTTCACCAGTATGACAGCCAGAATTTTCTGAACGAAGAATGTTTTTTTTTAATATTTGTTCCCCTGTATATAAGCGAGTAATTATTGATACGAGAAAGTTGATGCGAGAATTTAAAAATGTCTCTTTCGAAGCGTATGAAAATATTTTAATATTAGAATGTTAAGCAATAAAAAAAAATTAATAATTCGAGTGACAAGAAAAAAACTGAACTGAGCTTAAAAATATGTTAAGATTAATTCAACATAAAAAGTAAAGTTTGCTCGCAATAAGCTGACATTACCTTAGTTCATAAAATAACGTTATATTCATCTTTTTCTTGATTTAACTTGTGGTATTATGACTTACTTTCGTCACCCTGTCGACGAGGATTTAAAAAAAAATTTCTCCATCAGAATTTACTCATTTTTTAACCAATTGTTCTTGATTCTTGTTCATGACAGAACACACCAAATGCAAAAAGTCAGATTTAACTAGTGCAAAAACGGAGCCTCGGTGTGAAGTAATGTTTAGACCATTACTAATGAGTAGTGTTCGATCCTCACCGGGCATGCCGTATTTTTTTCCTTGTGCCAGACTAAGCCAGACAGTCAAATGAGCGCCTTGATTTCAGGTATTAGTTAACAAGCTAGTTCGGTTGATCGTGAGGAATGTTCAATTCTCCCTGGGTCTCCTATACTTGTTGCCTTGTGCCAGACTAAAACTTAATAAAACGGATGTCTTGGTTCGGGGTTATGGTTAGCGAGCTAGCATGTTTTTTCATGTCTGAGCGCGTTCGATCCTCACTAGGGGCCCAATACTTACCTCGAGTTAAACTAAGCTAGCTTAGTAAAGAGGAGGTTTTGGTGTGGCATAAAGGTTAGCGAGCTAGTATAGCTGATCATGTCTACTGAAGAGCGAGTTCGATCCTCACTGGGTAACTCATAGACGTTCTCTTGCACCAAACTAAAGTCAGTACATAAGAACTGGTGGAAAATTGCTACAGAAAAATCTTTCCTAATTAACGTTTTTGGTTAAAATAGATGTGCAATGATTGGAAGTTTCACCACATCTTTTAGAAATTAGTAAAAGAAAAAATAGAAGAAATTGATTTGTTTTTACGGTTTATCGATCCTTTGTGGGTTATTTAAAGCCGTAACACATTTAGGT
The DNA here is from genome assembly GCA_964036315.1 of Acanthosepion esculentum. NCBI lineage: Eukaryota > Metazoa > Mollusca > Cephalopoda > Sepiida > Sepiidae > Acanthosepion > Acanthosepion esculentum. The sequence continues at coordinate 25,308 of CAXIWW010001007.1, forward strand.
TGTAAGAATAAACTTGTTTTTTTCATCAGTGAATATCACATTAACTACATGTTTTTTTTTGTTTTTTTTTACATAATAATTATTTTCTATCACGAATTCAACTATTTCACTCAATGTTGGGGGAGGAGAAAGTTTAATACTTTCCCCAAGGGTATTTGCGCGTAATTGAATATAACGAAACCAATTGGAATTCGAACTCAGATCTCCGAGTTCACATGTCGACCTTCAATCACTCTCACACACACGCAAATGATTGGGTTAGACGGTAATGCTAATGGTAAGATTAACAGTTTCGATACAGAAAACATTCGGCATTCATTTACAGACTACATGATATACGTAACTTTATCACACTGTCGTTTCAAAATTTAACACGACAGTAGTTATTTACCTCAAAGTTCGCTTGCTCAGTAAAGAAAATGCAAACTTTTAAACGAAGAAAAGTTTTAAAAGTCTTTAGTCGTATTTTCGATATTGCGGTGAATTGGGTAGTTGCTGCAATGACATTCGGTTTGAAAAAAGAATTGCTGAAGAAAATCAAAAGTTCTGGACTGGAAATAAGTTAAAGATAATGAAAGCAAAATGGGACACGTATATAAAATCAGTAAGCGACAGTTTAAATTTGTAGCACACATAATGCAGAGTGTTTGAGGATTTGACGCTCCCGATGCAACAGTAAGTAACAAATAGAACAGAGATTGGGAGGGATAACGATAAAACAAATCTTACCAATAGCAACAAAAGATAGGAAGCTGTGGAGATCAATGCTCGGCTAAGTTCTGAAGGGATAAGGCATATACGAGGGTCAGCTGAAAAGTTCACAATGTGACGAAGATATAAATGTAAGTAGACACACCAGTTGGTAGGCTAAGACATACAACAGCTCGCCGACCAGCTACAGTATTCCGGTACACTTGAATGCCTTTTAGCGTGCCAGCTGGTGTGGACTTGCATTTATATCAGCCTATTAACTTTTCAGTCGACTCTCGTAGAAGAAAATTTGAAAAACGTGATTTTAAGTTATGAAACAAGAAATTTTCTGTATATGTTTCAATATTGAAATATTATAAACTTCTCGAAAACTGTTACGAATACTATCGAATATCTTTTTGTTATATATATATATATATATATATATATATAAAACTATTATTAAGAATGAATCACTACGTTTGGCTATTCTGACTTCTAGCCTTCGTCAGAGTGCTTGTTGATCCGGGTAACCTTCTAGGAATTTCGAAGTAGACTTCTCATTTCCCTGACCATCTCAAGGGATATTCCGTTTAGTTTTTATTTGATACTGCTCAGTCAAGTGTCACTCTGTTCCCCCCTGACTCACTGTACAGATGTCTTTGATGGGCTTTTATGTCCTTTCGTAGGCTCAGATCGGCTCCAATTCCTATTTCGCTTCTTTAGGAGGAAGTGAGTGCTATTGGGTAAAAAATTAGATTGTATGTTTCTTTTGTGGGTGAGAAAAGGGAAAGGTGTGTGCAGAGCCGATGCGTGTTTGATGGAATTTTTATTTCGGCCTTGGACTTTCGGAGCATTCACATCTGACCAATGGTGGAAATTTGTGTACTGTAACATGAATCAGAAGAAGATCTGGTTTAGGAAGATTATAGGTAAACTATAAATTCTAAAATAAAAGGCCTGTAAAGCAATAATAGACAAAAGTACTGTCGGCAAAAATGTCAGCAATCTAAATACTTTTACAAACCAAAATCAGTTTTGGAAATGAGAAAAAATATCTGACAATACCAGTAGGATCATAATAATCATCTCAATAAACAGCACGATAACGGACAAAGACTAACAAATACATTGGTCCAAACATTCTGATTTTACAGAACAGAAATTGTAAACGACAATCCCATACTATGAAACAAAATGCAGAAAAATACAAATTAAGCTTCAAAACAAAGAAACCATTCCCTCGGAAAGAACTAGAAGACGCCATTAAACGCTCATATAATTCAGCCTCGGATCGGACGATGTTCACGAGCTCTTCTAATAACTCCCAAAAGAATCATTAAAATAGACAAAGGGGAAATTCCCGGAACAATGGCGACAAAGAACTCTCCTACCGATTCCAAAACCAGGAAAAGACGATTTAGACTATATAAATTAGACAGATTTCTGACAATTTATTTATATAAAACGTTAAAGAGAATGGTGAATAATCGGTTAATTTAATACTTGCAATTTAACAACTTCATGATTACGTACTTGGTTTGGGTTTTCGGAAAAACAGAAGTAAAATGGACTACCTGGTTCGGATAGAAAGCTTTATAAAGGAAGCGTTTATGAGAAAAGACTTGGAAAAGCCTGACGAAACTACCTGGAAATATGGGATCATGCGATATCTACATGACTGAAAAGTAGGCTACAAGAATGTATCAGTAACTTTCTTTCGAATAGTAATTCTCATGTCTGCATTGGCTCTATTCTGTCCGATTAAAAAAACCAAGAAGGGGTGCCACAAGGGAGCATATTGTCAGTCACTCTGTTCAGTATTAAAACAAATAAACTTGCAAAAGAACTCACCCAAGTTATAAGTGGTTATTTTTACGTGGATAATCATACTCTAAGTTACCGATTCAAAAATATAGATGAGTAATAACGGTTTCAGATTTTCTAAAACTAAAAAAAAATGTGTTCATTTTAGTAATAAAAATAAACTGCATAATGATCCAGGTATTTACTTGACTCCCCACTGAGTCAGGTTGTGACACAAGGTCGATTTTTAACGTGGGGACCCGAGTGTTTTCACCCGGGCCGCTGGTCTTGGCTGGTCACAGCTTGTCAGAGCTGGTCAGAGCTAGTCTTGGCTTGTCAGAGCTGGTCCAGGCCGGAGCCGGTCCAAGCTAGTCGTAGCCATGATACCACCAGCACAGGGACGAATCCCTACACTAGGCAAGTATCGAGTGAAGCTCTCAGCTAGAAGGCCGACCAAGCGAGCGATCTGCGAACAGATACTACGCTTTGATCCGGGCCTCCAGGCCGAGCAGCTCCAACTGCATAATGATCCAAGATTGCAACTCGAATGGACGGAAATATTAATGGTCGTGCAGTAAAATTTCTTGTGAATAACTAACGTTCATATCACACCTAAAATATCTGAGAACAAAATAAAAACAGAACTCTTGAGAGTGGAGGCCCACAAAAAGTGGGCAGCAGACTGACAGACGCTGCTCAAATAGCGCTTTGCTGGATCCTAAGCCACATAGGAATTAGAGGTACCGACCAATCAGATTCAGCTACAAAGTACTTTTCAAAATGAATCACCTGATAATTTCAAGATCCTTTATACGGGGCTGAAATTTTTTTAAAAATTCATTCAACAGAGATGGAAGAGCTTTACTGACAACAAAAGCTACGCACAATCAAAACCAATCCGAATGAATGGAAAAAAATATCTAAAAAAGGAAGAAAAGATGAAGTAAATCTTGCTCGACTAGACATAGGTCACACATATCTCACCCATTCATACTTGAAGAATGAAAAATCAACCAACTTGGACAATATGGCATGCTGCACTCACAGTGAAATATTTTAACGCAATGTACTTCCTTAGCCCCTGTAAGACATAAATTCAATGAAAACCGGAGAAAGCTATCTGAAAATACTGAAACCGCCAACATAATTTCCTACCTTAAAGAAATAGGTTTACACCAAAACAACGAAAAAAAAAAACACTTTTACACGGAAAGTGTTAAATTATGTACAGAATATCTGTAGATGAAGCCATAAAATTGTGTAGAGAATATTTGATTTGGCATTAAACAACCGACAGTGGTTGATTTGCCGCTAAAAGAAAAAAAAAAGAGAACCAAACTTTGCTCGTCCAATGATAAGTTCTTTTTTCTCGCTTTCTTCTACCACCCTGTCTTGGAGATCTTGTAGCTTTCCATCCGAGTCGCCTATCAACACAGTGTCATCTGCGTTATACAAGATTACGTCCAGCGATAAAACCTGGTAAGGTCTTCAGATCACTTAGGATAGCCACGCTGTAGAGGCCGAATAAATCTGGGGAAAGACATTGTTTCATGTCCCTTTTTATTTTTCTGTCGCTGAGCGTCCTCGAATGTAAAACTTTTCTCTTTTCCTTCCAACAGAATCAACTCTTTCAGAACGCATTTTGAACACATTAAGGATTTCTTTAAAGATTTAAATATTTTCTTTGCTATTTCTGTATTATCTGTGAATTACAGTAGCTCCCTTAGAAAGAGAATACTTTCCGCTGTTCTTCTCATTTTGGAAGCCAGAGTAATATTTTATATTGGCTGCTAACAAAGTGTAAGAGCCTACTACAGATAGCGGTGGCGGTAGAAGAGATGGACTGGTGCTTTGTCTCAGGTCCTGAGTGCAAAAGCGAACGGGAGAGACTAGGTTAGAATTTGAACTCGCTTTACCACTTACCGCACCGGTAACCCTGACGCTACCTTGACATGCAAAGATAAGGACATTAATCCAAATAATAATCATTATCATTCATATGAAAGTAAGCTCTAGTCCTGGGTATAAGGATAAACTACACCCGACAGCAAGGCGGTTGATCTGGAGGACTGTGTAAAGAGTAATGTTTTCCAAATTTTTCTTCTTTTTTTTTCGTCTCCTCAACTTGTACGCTCCTGCTAATTTTGCGCTCAGAGCTACCGCTCTGGTAGTCCCGCCAACTCTACTCAATTTAATGCAGGGTTGTTATATCTTTATAAAGAGCAAACTGAAGACGACAAAAATAAACTAAATTTCCACTAAAGGAAAGCGAAAAACAAATATTTTAATGTCGTTTGAAAGTTACTTAAACGTGGAGATGGGCACCTTGAGGTGGTGTAATGGTTATCAAGCTTGTCTCGCTAGAACTATTACGACTGAGTAGTGAGTTCGATCCTCACTGGGTGCCCCCTACTTTCGGCCTTGTGCCATATCCGAGCTACGCTTGGAAAATCACTACTTAAATGTGGAGAGTTACCATCGAATTTTATTTCGCATATAACCTTCATCCTTAAACTCTAATGACTAAATATGACAGACATCGCCGTAAACGAGGCTCAAGGGACGATTGTAATGATTTGACAATTGGTCATCTGGAGAGAGAACAGAAAGTCGAAACTCCATTGCTGAACATATGCTCCTGAAAGACACGCCATTTGGGATTAGGTTATCTGTCTTCTTAGAAATCTGCGCAGAATACCTTTTGTCACAGAGTGCAACATAGTGCCAAGAAACGGTCCTGTTATTACTTTCAATTTAATATCTACGTCGTGTAATGAATGGCGTTAAGCATTCCAATCGCTTTGTAAGAACTCGCAGCTGAAAGTTGCCGGCAACAAGATAGAAATTAGTTAATTCTTTTTACTTTTACCTTTAGTTGCTGTTAACGTTTCTTTGTTTGGATTATCTTATTTGTTTACCATAGAGCATCGCCAGGAATTCGTCTTTTCAGGGAACAAGTACTTGAAATCTTCGCATTGGGACATTTTCCCTCGCCAGTTTCACAATTTAAGAATAGGTTAACCTCAGTTTTTCTTTTTTTTTTTTTTTTTACTTTGATGCAAAGATAAATTAATCTGATCATTAGGCAAATGTTTCATTTTCAAATAATGGAGTAATTTTATCTGTAATTTATTTTACACGAACATTAAAGTACATGTTAATTGGGTGATGAAACGTTCTCAAAAATATCGAGAACATTTTTTAAAATTCTAACATTTTACCATTTCTCAGATATCGGGAAGTAAATCAAACAGATAATTTTCCGGCACTCTTACACACCGTATATACTTGTGTATAGTGTGACTATGTATAGTACGAATCCTGAAATTATTTTGCCTGAATTTTAACCCCTTCAGAAAAACAATACCTGAATATAGTGCGACCGCATATTTTTGCATAAAAAAAATTATCCTAAAATCTCTATATTCAAGTATATATACATACCAAATGCAGTATCGCTCCTCACTTTCACTCTGAATAACAATGGCCGTAAGATGAGTCTTTGTGGTATATCTATATACACGTTTCATGGCTGAACATGACTATTTTTCCGCACTGATTTTAACTAAAAAAAAAATTGCACTGTATATACTCGTGGATAAGCCGACTTATATATATATATATATATATATATATATATATGAGAGAGATCGATCTCTTAATTTTTTTTGCAGGAATTTGAACCCATCCAAAAATAAAATAAGTTTGACGGGTCATCAAAAATGAAAATTTCTTTAACATCTATGGTGAACAATTCCGTAGAAGTGAGCGAGTCAGAGTACATCTGGTGGAAAGGAAAATGAGTTCCTTGCCTCAATACACGACATATAGCAGGGACGTCTTGTTCCTTTGAAAATGGCAGGGACGTCCTCGCCTTTTAGATTATATAATTATTTTGTAAAAAAATACAAAATTGTGGCACAGGGCCGAGGGGAAGTGGGGAAAGGCTGGTCATTCACTAGCTATCCAATTCTTAGTTAACCGCAATCATGACCCATTCATTCATTACAATTACACATTCACCACAAGAACTCATCCATCAGCTTTCAATCCTGCACACAACACAATACCACATATACACAAGGGTCCTACAAAGCACCCCGCCTTTTAGATTGTTCCGTAAGTGTATTACACTGTAATGTTAGCTTTTATACATCTTAGCGTGGTTCGACCAATCTCAATTCGCGTGCTGATTAGTCGTACTGGAGGATGACATTTGACTGAGATTGAAGACGAAGCGAAGAACGCTGACTGGTCAGTCGGCGTGGTTTGGGCGTAATAAAACAGGACTGAAGCAAGAAGGGCGTAGTCATTTTCTATTCACACACGGACATAAGTTTTATGGAAAGATTACGTGGATATTATGTGAAGTAAGTGTGATTTTTGTTTGCCACTGTCTTTTGTCTATATTGTCGTCTTGTTCGTCTAAATTCCGTGTATTGTTTACATTGTTTTGAATTGTGTGCGCTGACGAGGGTACGCCAACATCATGGCGAAACCTGAATCCCCTAATGCTTCGTCTACTGATGTAACTCCTTCGGCATGGGCAAGGATAGGCCCCCACGAAAAGGGGCCAGAATATTATAAAAATTAAGACAAGTTTAAACCATTTGTTAATGGAAATGCGTTGTTACCTCTGTCGTCTGTATTGGATACGGTAAATACACAGACAATTTCTTTAGTAACTCTGAAGACTCTGAAGCTAAGTATTGTGAATAGGGATGTGATGGTGGAGGCCCAGAAAAGCCTTCAAATTGCAGCAAAAATTCTAACAAGTATAAAATGTGAGACATTTTATTACCTATAGAAGAGAAAGCTAAATCGCTGGCAGGCTGTGTATTCTGACTACTTCTACAGTCAGATTTCAGACCGAATACATGGGAACTAGAAAAGCAAAGGTAATTCTACGTAGTCCCACTATTCTTATCTGAAGACCGTCTTGGTTTTTTCTTTTCCAACTATGGGGACGTCTCCGGCGTCTGCCCTATTAAAAGTAAGGCAGGAATAGTCACAGGCGATATTGAAATCGAAATCGCTGTAAACAGACCGCAGTTTACCGAAATACCCATCACGTTAATGTGTGAATGTAGACTAATTTATATCATTGTGGAGGGACGGCAACCTCTTTTTGAACTTGTGGGGCTGGGTTATATTTGTCGAAGGCTTGCCTGGGACAAAATCCTTAACCACAACCCAAAAAGAAAAATAAAGAAAAAGCAGTAACATCGCAGACAACAAAATCTCTAAAGAAAACGGGAGAGTAGACGGAAGGTACCACCACTTTCTTTCAGCAGCAGCAGAATGACAAGCCCCAACTAAAACAAGAGGACCAGCAAGTGGACCAAAATGCAGGGTGAGTAGAAATGCATCTCGGCCATTTTCACTGAAAAGAGGGAGAAAGGAAGTAGAAGAAAGTAGGAAAATAAATAAAAGATAAGCGAGGTGAAACCAAAACAGCCTCTACCAAAACCAAGTCTCAATCTGTCCCGGTTTCGCCACTCAAGAAGCAGGACTTCTTTCTTCCCATCTGAAAGCACTACTGTCCCCCCATTCTCAATACACCTCATCAATTAGCCCCTCCCAATACCATTGCAACCGACGACATTTCCACTCCTTCCGCCCTCCTTTCCACTAGCACAATGCCCAGTAAATCCCCAACGCCCAGCACCTCCCAGCAGAGTTCTTCTCACAAGAAATTCCTGAGGAGGGGTAAGGTCGTGTTATGTGGACAAGCTAGCAATGAAAAAGGATCTCTCGACGCAAAAGAGAGCGTTGTTGTAGCCTTTGTTGAAAATGGCGTCAGTAGACGGACATACTATAAAAGATCCCCGAAATTTCCCCAAGGCTGCTGGGGTAATAACGTGGATAAGGAACATAGGCCGAAATCTGACAGTGTGGGATCATCTACACGAGGCAGAGGATGACTTTCCGGAGATCCGTATGGTGGAAATGTGAACCCCGGACTTAAGAAAGCTACAGAAATATTGTGCGGGGAGGGTCCCAGTAATCCTTCATTATATAGGGCATAAAAACTGACCTATCCCTCGGACATTGGCGGCATTGCCCTAAAAAGTCGCATGACGACAGATATGGGGGGGCAAGGAGCCCGGGACAATCCATCGGAGTCCTTTCAACCGCAGATTTCCTTCCGTGAGTAGGGGGAATCAACTTGAAAAATGTCTCTGAAGACAGCTAGTTTGAATGCAAGGGGCTTGAGGGATCGGAGCAGGCTATCCTCCCACATCTGATCTCTTGTCCTTCGGCCTAGATGTAGCTGCGATCCTGTAGACGCGAGGTTGATTCGTGTGTGCTGTCTATCGACTGTTGTCTATTCAGCATACGTGGGCCAGCCGGCCAGAGGTGTTTCCTTGCTGGGTAAACGTACCCTGGATGCGAGAGTGGACCTTGTCAACGTCGATGCGGTGGGTGGGTCGGTTGATCGTGGCTGATATTGCCGTGAACAGGAGTTCGTTTCGAGTCGTTGCGGTTTATGCACCTAACGATCAGGGGTAGTGTGTCTCGTTTATGTTTTTAATTTTTTTTATTTTCTCGGCAATTGGGGCCATTCCTGGTTGATTCTTCACGCTTATTCGGGGACTGGAATGCCATCCTGGATCCCAAGATAGTGGGCGGGGAGCTAGCAGGAAGGCATTAGGTGATCGTAGCCGGGTTGATCTGATCGGCCATTATGGTCTCGTCGATAGATACCGGGTCGATTACCCCCTGGACGTGGACTCGTACGTGGCCGTTTACCCAGGTAGCCAGCTGCCTGGATAGAATGTTAGTGAGAAGGGACAAACAGACTTGATAGATTGTCCCATGTTCCACTGGTTAGGCTATTCGAACCATAGACACGCCTGTGCCCGGATAGCGTTAGATGCTATGATTAGAATGGCTGGACACTGCAAATTCAGTCTGTCTTTACTGGACATGCGGGACTTCCAGCAGCAGCTAATTAGACTAGTCGGGTGGGTTATTGGTAGGTGATGGGAGAGGCTTAAGGATAGCATTAGGTCCTTCACCACCGAATATAGTCAGCTGCTCGCACTAGGTAAGACTAATAAAGTAGACACACTTATAGTCTGATCCCCGCCCAGACTCTCTAAAAATAGGTTTAGGTAGGCAGGCTGTGGAGCGAGCGCCACTAGGGTCAGGTAGTTAGACATAGGTTAAACAAGATGTCTAACGAAGCTGTAAACATGGGCGCACAATTGCGCAAGAGAGATCCGTCGAGTTTACGATCGTTACATTCGTGAAGTTAAAACACCCAGAGGGGCGTACTCTGACATCGACTGACGATATGTGCGAGACGTTTCGGAGGCATTTCTAGAGCCTGTTTTACCAATGAGCCTGGTCTCAGTGGTGACGAGTTTCGCATCTATTCGGTCGACTTTCTTCGGCTTTCTGCAACTGAAACAGCTAGGTGCGAGGGTGAGATCACGGAGAATGAAGTCTACTTGGCATTGAAGAGGGTCGGCAGTGGCAATTTTCTGGGACTTGATAGTTTACCCTATCTTTGTGCGGCAGGGATCTATCCCCAGTCGGATCACCAGGGATAGAAAAAGGGCAAGGATGGATTTAGCTGACTATAGGCTCATAACAATGCTAAACACAGTTAAAGATTCAGGCTAAGATCGTGACGGAGCGTTTGTATTGAGCTGCCGAGAGTCTGTTGGGACCCGATCAGACTTGTACCGTAAAGGGCCGAACAATTCCGAGCAATCTGCATCTGATACGCACGATCCTAGAAGGTGTCAAAGACGAAAAACGAGCCACGCTGATCAATTTGGATCAGTTCACGCCATATAAGGGCCGGCCATCGGTATCTGGCTGCTGTTCTGCAGGCCGCCGGATTCGAACCTGACTTCTGCAAGTGGATTAGTCTCCTGTATCGCTCCCCCAGTGCTAAGGTACAAGTGAACAGAAAGCAGTCGCTCGCTTTTGCGCTGTCTCGGTCGGTTCGTCAGGGTTGCTCACTGTTGGCCCTACTTTACGCTTTGGCGTTGGAGCCTCTTCTTCGCAGGCTGAAGGACAGGGAGTACAGTCCGGCCCTAGGTGGAATCGCTGTCCCTGGTGGGGCTCGAGCCAGGGTTTCCCAGTACGCCGATGACTTGTCCATTTTCGTGTCGTGCCGCAGCGACATTGAGGTGGTACAGAAGGCGCTTAAACGGTACGAGAAGGTGACAGAGGCCAAGATTATCCGTAAGGAGTCTTCCGACTTGCAGTAATGTGCCTGAAAGGGAGTCTCTCTTGTCTCCAACGTCTGTATCATGGAGGAATGGGATTGCTACACTTAGAAGTCATCGACTCGCCTGGAGGTTGGCTTTCCTACGCCGCGTTTTGATAGAGGATTCGATTTTGGTGGGGAGTGTTAGGGACGTTTTCCCTAGCTTTACTCTAACTCTTCCCGTTTCCTGGGATAAGCGCCGTCCGAAGTCCGGGATAGTATCGAATTTCCTCAGCGAGTGTCGAGCGGCCTTGAGGGCTTTACCTCGGCCCAGTGACTTTTCACGGCCTCGAAAGGTCTTGTATCGTGAATTAGTGGATGGGGTCACGGCGGGAAAGGAGGGAGTCTTGCGACATGAATGCTATTCTCATCAGGTTCTGATCGGATAGTTTCAGCATCAGCCGAAAGTGAAGATCAGAAATGATAGGAAGCGTTTGGTGTCGACAGATTTCAAGGAAAGGTGGGTGAAAGTAGCGAGCTTGGTTCGTGTTAATGGGGTTATCCTTGAGTTCCTTTTTTAAGTCCTCTTCGTCACAACGGGACGGTTTCCTGTGAACCCTCCCTGGTTAAATTACTCTCTTTTGTGTACCTAGTTAATGTGAGTGAGTGTCGTTCCCGGCCTGTTCCCGAATTTTTACTTCTGTTATGAGCCAAGTTGAAATTCCCAAGCTCCCCAGTTTGTTTTTGGCCTATTTTTCATCTCGACTAGTTTAGTCTTTGATTTCCCCACGCCCGTATTTATTCTATCCTTCCCATTCCGTTAGAGAGTTAGCTTCTCGATTCTATCTGATGACAGAATACAGCGGCAACCATTTTTTGTAGGGCGGACAGCTCCTACTTACATGTTAGTTTTCGTTTTACATTTGTTATATTTTGTTTGGGGTTGTGGATTTAGCCCCCCCCCCACTTACTTCATATCATCTTCAGATATATTTTACCAATATTTGTATATAGCAAATTTGTACATAAGAAATTTAAGTCACAGGGTATATTTCAGCTTCCCTTTGTGCATGTCGTATTCTGGTATTTGTAGGAGTAAAAGGTGAAGGATGTCTTCTTTTGGTATATGTGTTATTTGGTATATGTGTTATTTGTATTGAATGAATGGGTTGTGAATAGGATTAGCTAGGTATAGGATAGTTAATGATCAGTCTCAACCCACTCCCCACTTTTTGTCCATGTGTCGCAATTATTGTATTTACAATAAATATATTCTTTTCTCACTCACTCACTCACTCACACACACATGTTGGTGACGGGTACGTAAATTCGAGAACGGTGCCTTGAAAAGACCATTCCGTGGAGTATGAGTAGCGTCGGGGATTAGAACTTTACTTAACAACAACCTCTTAAAGAATTACCTGTGTATAATGTGTCCCCACCACTATTTCTTGCGTAGACTGATTATAAACCTAGCACTGTACATGGGTATATACGTTATTTGTATAAAAGTAAATTTTTTATAAGTTTGTTAATTTAAAAGGAATTTTATATGTTCATTTTCACTCCATATGAATTAATAACACAGGGAATACTAATGATGTCCTATTTCTTTACTAAAAAATGTAAAAAAACAAAACACAATCTTAAAAGAAACCGGAAAGAAGAGTGAAGACGCGATATTTGACAGATGAAACGTATCACGAAAGCTACAATACATACATATAGCCACAGCACTATCAACAAAAACTTTGATGGCTTATGAAAACCGGAAATACTCAAATATCACAAAATTTATATTTTCGGCGAAAACCAGAAAAATGGCCCAAATATAAAGAAATGAAAACCTTTTCGTCATGCCTACGAAATTTATCTGCTCCAAAAACCATACATGTGAAGAATCCTGGAAAGACAGAACTCGTTACCAAACGAAATGCAACACCCTTCATACGAAGAGTATACAGAGTTATTTGTGTAGTATTATTTGATGGCTTAGCAAACTTTGAGGGTTATTTAAAGGTGAGACATTTTTGGGTTGTAATATATATATATATATATATATAACGTTTTTTTGAGTAAATACTATATGTATATTTTCCCATATACAAATTTTACTATTTAACTAATAGCTAAAGGAGGAGATGAGTTCATACCTTTTCTCAACGATATTTTATCGCAAGTGATTGTAACTTACCCGGCCGGAATTCGAACTTGTCTCTCCAATTTCTCATTCCCGGCCGCTATCCATTACACCATACGTACATCCATCCATTGTATAGTTCCACGGACTCGTGTATTGTGTTCAAATTTCAACCCAAGCTTCTTAGAAAATCGCCACTATATCTTAATTGCTGGTGTTCTCATATCCACACTGACCCGGCGTGGTAGCACCTATCATGGTCCCAGCTATGGGCAAATAGTTAACCCCCGCCCCAAAAGGCGTCAAAACTCTATGAAAGTATAAAAATAGGTTTTAATACCAGAAATACATATTTGAAAAAATATTACAAACAATATATTTTTGAAAAATATTTCCAGCAATAAAAATCTTGTCGACATAAAATAAACCATTGTGATAGATATGCCGTAAAAATAAACAAAAAAACAAAAAACAAACCCAAACCCTTTTGAAACTCGGCTGTTAGCCTATTCCAGTACAGGAATTCACGATCCTAGGCTACTATCCCTTAATAAGAAAACCAGACCTAAATAGTCATCGCCACGGTCTATATCAGGGATGAATTTCAAAGGCCTCAAAGATGATCCTGATTTTCCCATTCATGGGCTTTTGTGTGGCTTTCATTCATAATACGTCCTTCGTCTTTGTTGCATATCGACTTCTGATAGAACTGCTAAGAAAATTACTATTATCCTATCTGATCATCTCGCGTTTATATATCTGGCAATTTCAATGTTCACCACTAAAAAGGCGCAGGAACTGGGTAATACTTTAATGACTTCCCCATCGCATATGAGCTAACCCAAATTGTGGAGGAGTTTAATCGTGTTCCCGATATAGCAGGGGACCGCGAAATCTTTTAAACCTATATTTCACCTCCTTTCCTGACAAATGTTCATGTTAACCACCCTTGCGCTCTACTGACCACACACTGATCTGTTTAGAGATTGATACCAAAATAAATTTCCTATTTCGTAAGACATATTTTGATAATCCAATGCTTACTAGAACAGCTTCAGATCTTTCATTGCAAAAGCTCCTCATTCAGCATTCTTAAAAAATGGAGCCTCCCAGAACAGTCTCCCTCTTTTCTGTATGGATTTTGTGGAGACGCAAATCTAATCTAAGTGGAAGTTAAGGCTTGAGAGTCAGAAATGCAACTGACGAATACACGTTCATACGCAGACAGGTTCGGCGCAGAACTTCTGTTTCTTTCAACTTAAAAAATAAGAAAATTCGGATCGCATAATTCAGCCAATAAGAGAACTGTCTGCCTGAAAGATTGGATCGTCGTTTGATCCAGCTCATGTTTTCGGAAAAACGTATATGAATAAAAGCAGAATTAGCTTCGGGGGTTTTCTCAACCACTGCTACGTGAAGTCACGTCGGGCATTTCTTTGATACATTTTCAAGTACCCAACACGTAGGACTTGATTTTACTCAACTGATAGGAACATACTTTTCTGTCAGACACACAACTACAGACATGTTGTACAATACTTTTCTTTCACATAAATGTTCAATACAAAAAAAAAACACAGACGACACATAAATTGATCTAGTATTTCTTAGTAACACTCGTACATCTTGAACACGAGGAACTTTACCCACTCAGATACCAAAATTGGTGAAAATTGTTATATAAAATCACTGTTGTTGAATGTTATTTCAATTCTGTTTTCTTAAAATCTTTTTGTGGAATTATCATAGAGGCGGTTTCATCTATCACTAGAAATATCAGACTTGGTTTCATGCCCATAAATGCTGCTGCCATATCTCACCGAAATCACTAATACCATCTCCATCACCGTGAACGATACAGCAAAATTCCAGAGTTCTTGAAAATATTATGCGCAGACAATACATGCGATTAAAGCACTTTCTAAACATTTAGTAAAATGCCTTCTCTTTTAATTAAATGTTTAGATAGTGCTTTAATTGCTCTGTCGCCTAGGTTCTTACAACTTTCACCTTTCTTGGCAGAAAACTAAAACTACTGTATAACACATAATATAGCTAAATTATTCAGTTTAATTTCCTTATTTGCTAGCTCAGTGATTTAGTAATAAGGTGCTTGTGACATGCATCTTGTCCATGTAAAATTTTTCAAAGCTTCAGTAAATTATAATTTTTGTGCTATAAGGCTTTCACTGATCACCGGAATGAAATTCCAACGCTACGATTTTGAACGTCAAATCAATCATTGAACTCGTTTCCTCAAAAAACGGTAACGATTTGTTAAAAATATTTTGTGGCACTTATTTATCATGTCAAAACCCAAATTTCTAATTGAGTCCAATACTATGCTTCTAAAATCAACCTGACTTAATGTATAGTCACATCAACGTAGACATAAACTTTGTCCGATTAAATCCGAAAGGACGAAACGCGTTCTTCTTTGTCGTACTTCTTTCGCATGAAATTGTTATTTATATAAAAAAATTATATATACTTTATTCATGTGTACACACACAATATATATATATATATATATATATAATGTGTGTGTTACATTTACATAAACTGCAATATTGCTGAATTAAACGAGTCCTTTAATAGCGAAAACAGCTGATAAACTTTCACTCAAGAAAAACAAAAACTGTGTCAGCGTGTGATTTTGATTCGTCATTGATTAAAAAATTTGACTAATTCAAAAAGAGGAAATGTTTGCCCTGATAAAACTGCTATGCATTTGTTACGCATTGATGCATTGCAGAAACAGATGCGATCTGACCGGGGTCATTTTATGCAAATATCAGCAAGCACCATACATTATGATTTCTATTGCATATTCAGTCTCCTTAAAGGTGCTTCTTGGTTAACATCCTATAAGCCACTTCGAAAGTTCATTTTTCAGTTATTCATCTTCGAATGTGCAATATCCGTCCACCTTGATGAAACAGCACGAAGATCTATCATACAAACACCGACGGATCGATTGACTGCTAACAGTCTGCTCTGAAACCTTCAGCACTGTTTTGTAATTATTCCAGTAAGTTAACATCTGTGGACGGGGATCTTATTGTGGATATAAATGCCAAATTCAAGAATGATTTCTTCTGTGCCGTGACCCTTCTGGAGATGGCTCTCCTGTTGCATTTAAGTTTTTCTCTTCAGGTAGGTGGCTCGCTACCTTACCCTATCTCTCTTTTCCTGTATATACCCCGTGAGACTTAAGTTTTCCAAGACCTCCTTCCTCATCATATGTCCAATGAATTTCAGCGGTCTCTTGATTCGGTGTACATGTTCATTTTGTTTCCATTTTCTTTAATAAATCCTCGTTCCTTACTCGCCCCGTTCATGGAATTCTCAGTATTCTTCTGTAGAACCACGTTTCATCAGTTCTCTCATCCCTGGAGAAATCGACCCGAATTCATAACCAGATAAGAGAAATCTCAACATTTCTTTTTGTTCATAACATTTTTTTCTTTCTCTGTAATTTTTTAGCTTTTGGAAGGCATCTTTTTCTCGTCCAATGCGCGAACAAAAATGTATCTTTAAAAATAGTTTTGAATTTGTCTTCAAACAATTCATTTCTGCAAATATGAAGTCATTTATCTTCAAGATGACTCTCCTTGAAATATTTTAATGCTATACATCTTCAGAACTTAGATGCATAGATTGTTTCTTTATCTATTAATTACAAATGGAAGGATAACGGAGTTGTCTCCCGTTGCATTCTCTACTGTGCTAATGTTAGTTGGAAAATAGGATTCATACTTTTTCCCAAGGTCATTTGCGAGAAAGTTAATGCAAAAGACTAGGATGGAATTTGAATTCGGCTCGCCAGCTCCTCTTTCCACATTGACAACCGTTATGCTACCAGTACATACTCCCTGTTTGAAGTCGGGGCCGTTCCTGGTGAATTCGTCGCGCTTAGTCTTAGTGGGGGACTGGATTGTCACCCTGGACCCCGATATAGACAGTGGGCGTGGAGCTAGTGTGAGGTCATTCGGTGATCGTAGCCCGGTTGATCTGATTGGCGAGTTCGGTCTCGTCGATAGATACTGGGTCGATCATCCTAGGGAGGAGATGTGGCTGTCTACCCGGGTAGCCAGCTACCTGGATAGAATGTTAGTGAGGAGAGCCGATATAGACTTATTAAATTGTTCCACGTTCCACTAGTTAGGCTATTTGAACCATAGAATCTTCCCGGGTAGCCAGCTACCTGGATAGAATGTTAGTGAGGAGAGCCGATATAGACTTATTAAATTGTTCCACGTTCCACTAGTTAGGCTATTTGAACCATAGAATCTTCTGTGCCCGGATGGCGTTAGGTTCTAGGTCTCGAATGGCTGGACACTGGCAGTTCAATTTGTCTTTACTGGACAGGCGGGACTTCAGCAACACCTAATTAAACTAGTGCAGGGGAGGTTATTGGGAATAGGTGGTGGGAGAGGCTTAAGGATTCGTCACCGAATATAGCCAGCTGCTCTCACTAGATAAGACTAATGAGGTGGAGACACTTAAAGATAGTCTGTCCTGGGCAGAGGCTGGGGGGATCCCCTAGAGATAAGTTTAGCTAGGTAGACCCTTGAGCGATTGACATATATATGTATAATATATATTATATGTATAATGTATTTTCTTCTGCATGGAGCCTCAATCTGTTACAGATATACATCATGAAAGTAGCATCCTGCTAATCGTTGCTGTTATATCTTGCTCTCTCTCATAGTTAAAAACTATTTCATGTGAGTGCACAAGAAGTAAGCTTGAAAAAAAAATTGGGGAAGTGATTCAGTAAAATATGTTTAGGCTGAAGGCACTTTACAATGATTCGCGGTAAAATTTTCTTTCTCAGCACTTGCATTTCGGAAGTTTCTAAATACGTCGAAATTGGATTTGTTTTTCTATTCTTTCTACCTATTTTTAAAATCATTCACTCGTGATTGTATTTGTTTTTCTCTATCGTGAGTTCTATTCTCTTTTGTTTCACTTCCTCCTGTAATAAACTTGTTAGCTGAACCTTGTTTGGGTGATATTTTAAAAGAAACTGTTTTGCGGTTTTCATATCCATTAGTTAAGGAAAGCGTTAACTGATGATTCTAATTTTTTCTCCAAGAGATTCATGGCTTTTGGATTCAAGCGATGGTTAAAACGTAACAGGTTTATGCTTTATTTTGTTTTACAGCATATTAACCTCAATTAATTATTCAATGCCGACAAGATTTTTAGTATAGGTTCGTATGAACAAAATATGTATTGCTTGTAAGAAATCAGTTTGTATATCAGCTTCCATTGACGTATTTTTTGTAAAGAGGTTTTTTTGTCGAAAGTCAAATGTATTTCTGATGATCCTTTTTTCCAAAAATGTATTGCTGGTATTTTTACTATAAAATCTGTTTTTATAATTTCATAGTGTTTTGACTCCAGTTTGGAGGTTAAATATTTGCCTATAGCTGGAACCGTAACAGATGCTACAAACCGGAGTGGACTTGGGAACAAAAGCAGTTAAGGGGTAATTCCACGCTCCTGAAAACCTCCCGATCAGAGGCCTTACTGCCGGATGTAGTTTACCCTCATACCCAGGACACAAAACAGAACTGGTTCAATGATAGTTTAACCTGGTATTGCTTAAATGTAACATACATTGCCCAGTGGCAAAAACGGATAGACGACACAAAATTGAATAAGACTGGCGAGTATTAATTGATATAAGTTATCTCCCTTTGGAAAGCGTAATAAGTACAATCTACCACCTCGAATTGAATAAAGAGTTCGGTTCGAAATTCCACTGTTACCAAGTATGATCAAGATAACTGAAGAAAACCGTATGGCACAACGACTGAAACGCTGTGAATATAACAACCAAAATGAACATACTAGTCCAAATAGAAAAACATATGTTGCTTCTGGCATTTTAATTTTCTATGTAAGCTGAAGACAGCATCGTATTTAACTGGTGTGTGAAATCTATCAAAAATAGATAGTTTGAGATTAGTAATTTTATTAAATCAAATTTACCCCAAGCAAGGCAGTAAAGCCACTGACACAAGAGGTTACTGAGTGTGAAAGAATAAAAAAAAATGGAAACATTACGAAGGCGCGAGAGCAATAGAAGAGTAATCAGAAAGGAAGAAGGTAACGTTCGACATTGCATTTAAATTTTGGAAGATCAAAGTTAGCTGGAGAGCATGGAGCCAGAAGAGCTTCACAAGCGAGATGTGTGAGAAAAGGAACTGTTAGCATATAGCTTACGGCTACATCTAGGTAACTCAACTGTAAAGTGATGAGATTTCGTTGCCAAACTAGTACTGCACTTAAAATCATAAAGTCTAGGTACCATAGCAAAGAGCTCATCTGAACAATTAACAGGAAAGGCAACTTTCCGGCGGTGCAAAAAATAACTAAAGCCGAGTCGCCAGGTCAGCTGATTATTGCTGATTATTCTTTGGGTTTTATCAAGAATCTCTAAATATATAGTAGGAACACCGGACCATATGTGGCAGTAATACTCCAAGTATGTGTGAATGGCAAACTTATAGATATGCAAGACAGATTATGGAAAGAAAAACTGTTTAGCATGTTGCAGTGAACAAACTTTTTTTAGCAGCTGGCCTGGCAATGCCTTCAATTTAGCCTTTCCACTTCATGTCAGCCGATAATCTTAACCTGAGAAAGCGCAAAGAATTACTCTCCTGGGGTTTAGCTACTGATGATTAATAGAGAGCAGTTTTGTTTTAGAGGCGTTAAAATTCACAAGTCATATTTTGACGCAATTAACACCAAGTCGATTTTGAGGTCAGCTGCCCAGTTGACCTTATCGGACTGATCAAAGTTAGTATCGAGAGAGGAGTAAATGGTTGTCATCAGCATAGATAAAAAGTTGAGATCTGATGTCGTTAATAAAAAGTTACAAACCAAGTAGAATCAAGGATAGAGCCCCTTTACCTGCATCAGTACAGAAGGATCTCCTAGAGTGGTCGTTCAGGAAAGCTTTTAAAAATTCGCTTCCTTAAAAATAGTTGTCACTCTAAATCAGGCCCTGCCCACACCTGTGTGCACGACTAAATTGTGACGTGTTCAATTCAGATACAACTAACAGTAGATTAAATTCACGGAGATTTCCACCTCACCTGTTATCATTTCAAATGTCAAGTACAGTGTAACCCGGATATAAGAGAGTTTTCAGGACCGGAGACGAAGTCTCTTATATCCGGGGGGTTTCTCTTATATCCGGGTTTGGTCTATTTTATAGACATTAACACAGGCTCTAATTTGGGACCGGAGAAAATCTCTCTTATATCCGGGTTACACTGTATAAATTAGACACTGAAATATTGCTTTATTAGTTTGAAGGAAGTTAAATGAAAACTTTGCATTTTATCAAAATTGGAACGTTTCATGTTCTTTTTAACTACGAGAATCAGTGGCTTTGAAACGTACGAGGACGTGTTATTTTGTTATAAAATAGCACTCTCCGGCAATTTATATTTCACTTTCCAAAACTGAACAGGTTTAATGCATATTGTTATCGTTTCAAGATGGGAAACAATTATAGAGCATGAAGCAAAATATACGAAATTTTTAAAATTCTCGGATTGACACACTTCTCCAGATCTGACCAAATTATAAAACATCAGAATTTCTAAGGGCGTAGGTATTACCCAATCCTGGTCTGCTAAGACGCCAGCTAGGGTGCGTTATTTTAAAGAACAGTTATTAACCCTTTTTCTTTCTCTCTCTATTTGCTTATCCCCGCTGAGAAGAAAATATTTTCCCCGAGACGCCGACGACAAATTTTGACCTCTCTCAAACACTCACACTTCCTAATAGCAAATCCTTAACCTTTACCGAGTTGGAGGCGAAAATTGTCGCCGTATAAATCTCCCCCTTTGCAGCTGTAGGCGCATTCTGTAACCTTGAGAAGGTTGCTATAAATAAACACTTGTCAACTATTTTTTTCCGATATTTTAAGCTGGAAATAGCCTCGCACCCCTTTGAAACGAAACGAGACTAAATTTCCGTTTTCCAACACCGTTTAGAATTCTTTACTCTAGACGTGTGTAACATCGAGTAAATCCGCATTAATTTCGTAATTTTTTTATTAAACTCTTGGCTTCCTTTTCTCACAAATATATTTTCTTCCTTTTGCTAATACTGTTATACACATAAAAATATATCCACTTCCTGAAAACTATTCCCTCTAAAAATGTTGATTTCAATTTTTTCGAGGTTCCCAACCCAACCTAGTTCTCCACAAACCTACAACGGGTTCTTGGTCAGACAAAGCTTTTCAAAATCACCTCATATTAAAACCTTATAACATGTTTTCCTTCCAAATCTCGCGAGAAGTGAAGGTTTTCTCGTTAAAAATAACATTCAGTATTATTTTTTAATCATTGGATAATTTTAATTTTCCATTTTAACACGACAAATCGAAGACAATGGATATAAACCTAATTGAGAGAATAAGTGATTTTATTACAAATTTTATTATGACTCCCCAGTTTTGATTAGATCATTGAAATATTAGGTTGTCATTAACATGAAATGACGCATTTTTTGGTTGCTTGTTGATTCGATCATCTAAGGAAGTAACCTCCTTAGTATATATAAAAAAAATCTTGACTTGTTCCCGACTCTTTTTTTCCAGATAATTTTCTTTCCATATATTGTTTCTCATAAGTCCGCTGAAAATGATCACAATAAAACAACGTCTAGTAATCTTACTGTATGACTACAAACTGAGAAAAAGAACCATTTTTTAAATCGAATCATTA
This sequence comes from Acanthosepion esculentum, assembly GCA_964036315.1. NCBI lineage: Eukaryota > Metazoa > Mollusca > Cephalopoda > Sepiida > Sepiidae > Acanthosepion > Acanthosepion esculentum. Next base: position 46,876 of record CAXIWW010001007.1, read on the forward strand.
CATGCGGTGAAAAATGGATACACTTTGACAACAGTAAGAGAGTAGGCTAGTGGTTACATGTAAGTGAATCATCAAGACAATACCCAAAACCTCCACAGCAGCCTAAAAAGTTAATGGTTACTGTATGTTGGCCTTTCAAAGGGGTTATTCATAATTCATTCTTGACTTTAGGGTAAACAATAACAGCAACCTCGTATTGTTAAGAAACTGAGTATATGCGCAAAAATCTGAAAAAGAGACATGGCCCAATTTTGCTGCACGGCCGCATTCAATCAACTATCCAAAAGCTGCATAACCTAAATTTGGAAATTTTGCCTCATCCTCCATTTTTCCCCAGATACCTCTCCTACTGATTATCACTTATTCAAGCATTTTGAGCTTTTCATTTGCAATAAAACCTTCTCCGATAAGGTAGAGGTAATCGAAGCATTTGAACTGTTTATCACATCAAAGGATGTGAACTTTTTTAAATATGGGATCAAGAATTTAGTGGTACGTTGGAGAACATTCATCAACATGGTGCCTGTTTCAACTAAATAAATTAGTTATGTAACATTTCATATAAAGTGGGTCATTTCATGTGTAACAACCGATGTAGAAAAGGTAAATCCGTTGATATTTTATCTTTAGATAGGACCTGAAATAATTCTTTCATTTTTTACAATGATGTTCACCCTGTACATCCCCCCGCGTGCCACTCGATGTAGAGGGTTACAGTGCAAGAGGCACAGATTATACTGATATGTGGGAAAGTAACGGTTAACGCTAAGCATAAACAGGTTAAGATTCTAATAATCAGGGAAATATCCTCTTGAGAGTCGGTTCCACAAAACAGTGGTTTGTGGGAAGAAGCTGCTCAAGTGGAACTTACATCTCATGAAAGAAATGAGGATGGTTCGCTACAATGTGCGTAGCATGGTGGGTCTTAGCCGTGAAGGTTAGAACTGTTGGGAGTAAGGAATGTCGGAAATATCAATAGAGCAGTGAGATACTTACGTTTCGTCTGTGAGAAAGGGCTCGTAAGTTGGGAAATAAATTGTCACCACCAAGGACGCAGACATTTTTTAATTCTATCGAGAATGAGAAATTAAGACAGGGCAGCTCCTGTTCGTATATGGCAGCAGTAATCTCTTTTCAGCCTAAATTGGCTCTTGTACAGTTAGAGGATAACAAGAGGAGTCAAGAGAGCGGTACAAGTCTTTGGAAATAAGACGATATCTTTGCATTTATGTCATATTGCTGAAACTAAGGTCAGAGGATATTTTGTAATACGAAAGGGAGATTGTGAAGTCAGAGATTTGTGAGACAGATGCCTGGAGAAGGCTTCGGTGTTGACTGTCTTGTGAAGTTGTGGTTTCCGTATTAACAATATTTTTTGTTTGTTTGTTTGGGGTTTTATGGCATATCAACCACTATGGATTATTTAATGCCAGATCCAGTATTTACTAGATATATCAAAAACGTATAGCTGGCAACATCATTGTTTCAAAAAAACATATAGCAACGTCATTGTTTCAAAAAAACGTATAGCTGGCAACTGTTTCAAAAACGTATAGCCAGCAACATCATTGTTTCAAAAACGTATAGCTGGCAACATCATTGTTTAAATTTTTTTTCTACTGAATGACCCTAAGCCACCGCTTTCCATCACATTTTTGGGGTAAGGTGTTAGTATATTTAGTGTAGGGTTTGGGTGGGAAAGTTAATTGTAAGTTGTAGTTGTTTTGGGATGGGTTAGATGTGATGGGGCATGACATGACCAGCCAATTGATCGGATCGACGGCCTTTTGGTTGGACGGAGTTTATCGTCATACCCTGGACGCGGATGTAGTTTATCGTCATACCCAGGACGCGGATGTAGTTTATCGTCATACCCAGGACGCGGATGTAGTTTATCGTCATACCCAGGACGCGTATTAACAATAGCAGAGGGAGTATCAGAAAGAGTCGTGATGATAGTAAAAGTAATATTAGTCGTGAAACATTCGGCGTTCATTGACCGAGAAGTCAGTGTGCTAATAGTTATACTTTTCTTTACTCTCAGTTGTATTTTTGTCTTCGGGCAGAGCACAAGTGAAAAATTATCGAGAGGTGCCCGATTCCGGGAAGAGCTGCCCGCGGTATTACCTCCCATATTGCACTAAAGAGAGATATCGGTAATAATACCATTGCCATCGCAACTGACTATTGCGGGTAGTCTATTTTTGGACCAGGCCCAGGTGCACACGCTCCTGATCCCCACATTAAATTAGCCTTTTGTCACATCCTACCAGCGTGTACCAGCGGCAATACTGTGTAATATCTGCCTTCGGACAGACAGATTACATTTTGTCTCTCAGTTGTGTTTCTTTCTTTGGACAACGCAAGAAATAACTGAGGAATGTCTGGTTCGGAGATTCCAACACTACAGCAGCATCTCCCTCATTGCGCCAAAGAGGGGGAGATCGGTGGAATATCAACGTCAATGTTGGTTGCGGGGGTGGGGAGGGGCACATTTTGGCCTTATTCCAGGTGCACGCGTTTGGGCACTACTTTAAACCGGTCTTGTCTCATATCCCTTCAACCGTGGTGGTTGAGTTATTAAAGTGTAGCATATTTAATACATATCTCTAATTGCATTATGAGCCGTTTCCTTATAAGGAAATATTCGTCATTCCTTGACTGAGCTGCCAGTACTACTATCGCTTGAATTATATAAAATCTTCCTATTAAAATAATTTTTCAGGAAAATAATTTTCGCAAGTTCAATTTTATTGCTCTTCCCTTCCTCGATGGAACTTTTCCTTCACCATTTTCAGTGGGGTATGAAACAACATCTTGTCATTATTTTCTCCTCGAGTTGCATGTGCTATCCATTTTAATTTATGCTGCTACTGAAAGTCCAAGTGATGTTTCTGTTATTCGGTACTGTTCTTTATGATTCTGCAGCGCCAGTCTACGAGGTTTGACCAAACACAGTATTCACTAAGACTTACAGGCTTTATTCGCTCGAAGTCATTTTTAATCATCATTGATCTGATTAAGCGGCAGTATGCGGCTAATAATTTACATATTTCTGAATGTGTTTGGGGTCATGCATGACATCCATTTAGTCTAGGCGGCTATTTAAAAACATGACTAGAATTTCTGGGTTATTTTTTGTTGTTGTTGTTTTGTAACAACTTGCGGTGTTGTACGAAACAACTCCCTGAGCTGCTTAATCTATGTTCAGTTTCCTAACTGGACAGTGAGAGAAGAGTATTTAGTGGAGGAGGTATTCTCGTCCGCTGCTCTTTCCCTCTTCAGGCCTACTTGTCTTTTTAACACCAGTAATTTTTCTTTTTTTCTTCTTCTCCTTTTTTGTTTATTCCTGGACTGGCACAATCACCTCAGCTTTCCTCGATTGCTTCATGGATTGTTCTGGTCAAATCTACGTCTCAAAAGGGACTCAGTTTCCGCTTCCTAGAACATTCCTCCACTTTTCATCATGTCTTCGGTAGTAGCACGACCTTTTTTGTTTGAAGTGGGCACGTCTCGCCTGTTTTTTCCCCCCGGTTATAGGTAATGGATGAAGTTATTACGCTTTCTTTTTATACGACTGTCGTAGATGGTGGGTTAACGTGATGTTCAGTGTTCGGTTTCTCGATATCGAACTTTGGACGATCTGCAGAAAAGTTTCAGCGTCAACATGCCTGTTTCTTGCCCGACGCAGTGACCGGCGTCTTCCGGTTTCTTGACATGAATTAAGTTGTGACTGACAGGAAGGGCTTCAGTGCCAGTCATTAGGCCATCGGGCATATTATATCAAGAGTCACGCCCACGATGTCCCCATATCGCAGAAAGAACGAATTTAAGTAATACTGTTACTTGAGCCTGTCGCTTGACCTAGTATCCTACATCGAATCTAACACTGTTTTTGTAGATTTTTAATGTCCAGGGCCAGTCTTATGTGGGCAGCAGAATCTACTACAAGTTCGTGCCTTTGGTGGGTCTTAAGCAGCTTAATAGCCAGATTTAATGTGTTTAAATCATAGTCTTTCATGGTTTTGACAGTCTTATTTTTTATTCTGTTAACCCTGAAAACAAGCAAGCACATTTTTACGATGGCTTTTAATTTGAATAAACCCGCCAACAAACCACCCTCCTTAAATAAGTGTGTATAATTTTGAGCTTGTCACACGAATTCCACAACATCGTTGAAATATGATGTGAAGATATTTCAGTTATTTTGATGGGAGCCATCACATGTCTTAATCTCTATTGTTTCAGTTGTCGCCATTTTCTTTTAGTTTTCGTTCGGTTTTCTCTTTTGTTGTATGTCATTAGACTCCTTCAAGTAATTCGTTTTTTTTTCTTTATTTTAACAATTTTTATCTTTTTCCCTCTTATCCCGAATTTTTTCATTGACACTTGAAATATAATTTTTACTGCTTTGTTGCCATTCAAATCGTGCAGTTTTTGAATACAAAAACGTAAAAGAAAATTCTGTCTTTAAAGTTAAATAAAATCTGCTCCACTGTGACAGTCAACGTAGTTTTCGACTCCGTGGTATAAAATCTTTCACAAACTTATAAAATTGATATGAATTAAATCGTCCATAATGCAAAAACAATCATGCCCGAAGGCTTCAATGCGAACAAGCACCATTTCGAATTTTCGTTGCGGCTGGTTTGATATAGGATCAGGCAATTGTTACGAATTTGGTAGGCTCAAGAGGAAGCCACAATAAGAAATTGGCACGGACATAGTAGAGAGCAGATACGAAAAGATACTTTTAAATAACCACAGTTGACTTTAAGTAAATTGTAAAAAAACAATTTACGAGTCTGCTCAGTGTGAAATAAAAAAGAATTTCAACCCTCAGTCAGTCGACTGACAAACAACAGCAAGAAATTCGAGCTCGAATATATATCAAATCAAATCGACACAAGAACGCCAGTTTGTCTGCGCGACATGACTGCTTCCATTCACTTCCACGGAGAAAACGAAAATTGAAACATCAAATCTTTTGAATTTAATAGCCACTAAAGTGTTAGTATACATATTATCAAACATTTAATTTATTCATGTATCTTGTGATATAAAACTCACTTTTTATGGATACTAGCATGTCTATTAACGCTTTTATTATTCAATGTTGACCTGCATAACCCGGAAAAGCGCCTGGAAGGAAATGGAAGCCGTAAACTTTAAGGTCGTGTCAGTAGTCTGTTCATATTTCTTTTCCTTACTGCTGGTCATACGAGTGAACAGAGTAATTATCTGCTCTCTACTATGTCTGAAGTTCTTCTCCAACACACCTTGCGTCCCTTTAAGATTTATAGGAATTTTCCAAATTGTTTGTTAATATTTTTTGTTTGAAAACGTCCGGTAGGTGACATTCGATTCAGGGCTATATAAAGAAGGCATATAAACACTCTTGCTCTACTTATACTCGCGACAACATGGAATGGCTCCGTTAGAAATTATTACCAGCAATAATTTTTTGAAAAAAAAATTACCAGCAATAAAAAATCTGTTGGCATTAAATAACTCGTTGAGGTTTATATTCTGTAAAACAAACCAAACGTTGGTTTGTTTATTTCCATTTTTTGAGAGATGGGTATCATTTTATTTCTAATTTTGTCAGTGTCAAGTCTGCAGGGATTCGTCAATAAAGAATAAGACATTAGTATGAAGCGTGGATGTTTTCATTAAGACCAGCATGTAGTTACAATGAACGACAACAATAGCGAAACTAAATTCTAAGTTAAAAGTTCACATTTTTGTTTGAACACTTATCAATATTTTCGAATAATTCACCTTCACCCGAACTGTGAAAATTTTCTTTTTGTTGCAAGCGTCACAGCACAAACCATGGTCTTGAAATATAGATAAACACGACTATATACATCTGTAACATAAAAACATATGTTGTATAGAGAAGGTAAAATGCACTGTCGAATATTACAGCTGTTTGTTAAAAGTTTATTTTGCTTTATAAATTCATTTTTTGACAACCCAATTAAACCCCAGTAGCAAGCTTATGATACTTGCTCTTTTAGAAAGACGATTCTAAATTCTGAAAATCATGTTGGGTGTCTCGTGTAGCTCCATTGAGGGTTTTCCGTGGATAAAGTCGCTTCTTTACATAGGAAACTTCCCAAAATTGCACTCTATAAATTCTAAAACTACTATATGTAATTGACATAAAATTAACTGGTAGGTGACAGTAAACACTTATCGTAACTTTAATTTTCGTAAGAAAACCTTGACTATTTATGTATTATCAATTTTTACTTTCATTAAAGAGAGTCACTTTATAATTGCTGACATCATTTTATGATTCCATTAATACAGAGTTTAAAATTTCTACAATACGTAAAGTTTATGAACCTTCTTGACGAATGGTAAAGTAAATGTTACAATATGTAACTAGATATTTCACTCGTGCCGATTATCTTCTCATATTCCAAGATTTTTTGAAGGAGCATAACTTTTTGCTAAGCAAGTTGGCAGAATTTAATCTATTTACTTATTTATTTCTTGCTACCAATTAGAATTTTTCTGCATATATTTTTCGAACAACGGGAAATATATAATTTATTAGGTTGGTGCAAAAATAATGTCGTTTTCTCACATGAATTTGAACGTCAAAAAACGACATTATTTTTGCACCAACCTAATAGTTTAAGACACTATTTTGTAGACCATATCACAGTTATCCCATCTTGTCTGATGCCGTTCCATGTCGTACCACATAATAAAAGCACACACACTGTCGCTCTATTTCTACGCCGAGATGTAGTAGTACCAACACAGTGCTGGGGAGAGTTGGGATTTAATCCCTCAGGCAAACCGATTGGTTAATTTCAAACAAGGACATAGCTGTAGTGCGCGTTAGTGTTACTTTTTAAAACTATCTGTATATGTAAATATGTGTTTCAATTTCTCTTCTTTCGTGAGCTATGTTCGTTATTCCTCCACTTTTGGAAGTTCTGATCCTTTTCGTCACAATTCTTTAACAACCGTACCCGTAACAAAGTAGCACCGCCCGCTTCAAACCTGTCGACCAACAGCAAGCTCATGCATTTCAAATATGTAATACCCCATTCATCACAACTACTTGTGGTAAACCAATGGTATGCCAAATAGTCTTGCTGGTTATTTACTAGTATAACGAGTTCCAATCTCAGTGTGTCGTCTACTAATTTGGCCTTAAAAAATAACTCTCGCACAGTACGTTCAAATTCATGTGAGAAAACGACATTATTTTTGCACCAACCTAATAAATAGTATATTTCCCGTTGTGCGAGAAATATATGCAGAAAAATTCTAATTGGTAGCAAGAAATAAATAAGTAAATAGATTAAATTCTGTCAACTTGCTTAGCCAAGTAACTATCCATTGCTCTAATATTTAGCCTTCTCAATTTGTTGTTCTATTCAATATATGAAATAAGTATGTTGAAATTCTACTGAAAGATTTAAAACAAGATGCTTTCATATATCAATTACAACTTTGTGTCAGTTTCTGAAATCAATACATGATATAAACATCGCACGTTAACCTTTGCTTCTACAATTTCTGCTACGAATTTACAACGGAGAGTTGAAACATTCTTGTACCGATCATCTGACCAAACATGTTAGTCGGACAGAGAATTTTTCTGCAAGCACTGATATACGAGATCTCATCGGAAAATATCTCACCATCTAAGCGAAACATGTGATTAATGCCAGGAAATACCAGATGGTCTAAATCGAATTTAATGTTGGTAAGTAAACTTATTCTTAGAGAGGTTAATCTGTGATTACCCAGAAATGTACTGGGCTCACCCCAGATACTACCGTAATGTATTTTACACTAGAGCATCAGAAAAGTTAAGTTCATCAGCAGCATGATCTACTTGGTGTCCTTATAGCCACCAGGTGCAGATTTGCGCCTCACAAGAAGTCGGTGGCGGGCCCTACATGTAAACAGATGATTGCCTCAGCGTTACTAAAGATGTGCACACGTGGGATAAAAGGATATATAAGTATGTTTCAATAGAAGGGAAAAGATCGTATTTCATATCATTAATTTTGTCATATTTGTTTCATTGCTTGGACAAAATATGATTCATGTGGGCCCGAAGTAGGGGCCACGGAAGGAAAACACGGAATACGGGTTAGAGGTAAGAAAGATATATTAAACAGAAAAGTTACAAAGAATAGTGTAAGAGTAAGCAGAGCTTACTCTCCAGTGGTGTCCGATATTGGTATCGTACGCGGCTGCGCATTACTGGTGCTACGATATTTAACAACCCCCCACACGGGTCGAATGTAGCACAAGGCCGGTTTAACGTGGGCTTACCGAGCCCGTAGGCTCGGCCAAAAATATGCCCATTTACAACCCGTATACACGAGTTTAGGGACTGTCTACCTCCCCGGACGAAACTGCCCTGTGGCAAAACCACGTCCGAGTTCCTCCCCGCTGAGGCGGAGAGTTCGACAGCAAAGAACAGTCTAAACGTCCGAGTTCCTCTCTGCCAAACAGAGAGTTCGACAGCAGAGCACCATTATTGGTGGTACTCCCATGATACTACCATTCACATAATAATACAGTACTGGGAGAGTCCATGATGTAGTAAAGTATCGGTCAAACAACAATGATCAAATTCACTTTGTGTAAATATGTATATGAAGTGCTTTTCTCATGCATGCATAATGTTTTTAAATGTTTATCAAATAGTAGGTATGGTAATCCTTATATTAGGGTAATTAGGTATATTTATTTCCGCCAGTCATTCCAATACTTGTTTTTCTCTCGCCTTTCGAAACGATTAGCAAAATCCCTTATCAGAAGATACCAGATTTTATGGGTGCATCTCCAAAAATTAAGATGACCATAGGCTCGCTGATTATCTATCCTCTGACCAACTTCTAACAACTCAACTGGCTTCTATCTTTCAAAACCTCCAAAACCAAGCTCGTAATGTTTCATTATTGTTCCACTTGGCTCAAGGTAGAAAGCTGAATTATATGAGATTTTGTTTATTCAGCTGTTAAGCGGTCAAAGACGACACGAGACGAGGTAAACTTAACTGTTTTATTCAAACTGTCGCTGGATCTGTTTTGCCCCCAGTATTCCCTAGTGGGACCGTAAGTACCTACAATCGTTATAATAACTCACATTAATGATGTTATTATAAAAAATTATAACCAAGAAGACTTTGAATTTTCTCTAGTCATAATGAAAGTTTGTACTCTCAAAGTCTTGCTCTTCACAGACATCAAATGAAACATGTATATACACAATATATCACTGAAGATTTTAGAGAAATGATCGGTTTCATTTTAGCGTTCCAGAAAGTACCCGACTCCACCTGCTACGCTCTATATTTACAAGAGTCAGATCAGACCAGAAATGGTGTTATTGTTGCTATATTAAGATGATCACAGGCTACATATGGGCTAGTGCTACTCAATCCACATTTTCCAGCGTTGACATTTCAAAATCATTTACACGGCCCTTAGAGGAAATAATTTATTTTCCACCTTAAAGCCACTTTCCCACAACATCGCAAGCCAATAGATCCTCTATTTCCAAATGTCCAGAGGAGTTCCAGTTGTAAGAAGGAAATTCCACCCAAAGAGCTTCTTCCCAAGAATGACTGCTTTGTGGAACGGACCCTCGTGTGGATGCTTGCCAGAACACCTCTTCAAGCCAAGGACCAATCGTTATCTATCCTCCATATCCTCATAATATTCATTTCCTCTTACGTCCATACCACACACCTCATTCAATAATCCTCTACATTGAGTGGCTCTAGGGTTTTGTCTCGAGTGAAAATTACTTTTAAGTCTATCCTTGTCGCTTTCTGTTTAATCTCGACGAAGGCGATTTTAACTTTGAAAACAAAAAATAAAGTCGTGCCACAGGGAGTCAAATATAAGCTGTAAGGGAGGTGTTTGCAAAAAGAACTGTAACAGTCTACTAAATCATTCACTGTGCACACGGTGGTGACATTCTACAACTCATTGACGATAGAAAAAAAACGCTACGAGAGAATTTGTTTACGCATACACTCTAAAGTACACTGATTAGTTATTAAGTAACAAGAAGACTGCACAACCTGTTCTCAATATAGATTTTTTTGGTTTGGTTATCGGCTGATCAAATACTTATGGGTCAGTTAATGCCGAATTTTAATCTCCTTGAAACCTTTGGTAATTTTCGTTTTTACTATTAAAATCTATTTCTGGAAATTTTTAGCATTAGAATGTATTTTATACTTTCATAATATTTTACTATTATAGTGGGTTTACTATTTGTCCATAGGCTGGACCCTAACCTGGTACTATCATATGGGGTAAGGATGGTCATGGGAACAGCATCAATTAAGAGATCGTTTCATTCTCCTCAAAACCTCCTAATTAGAGGCCTTGCTGCTGGATGTAGTTTATCGTCATACCCAGGACGCTCTTCTCGATATAGTCGAAGTTAATAAGCATTGTATATGAAAGATTGTTTTCACGGCTAAGTGATAATGACATCAAATATTATATTTATCAGGCTGTTTGATGAAGACATTTTTGGTATATATATATATATAGAGAGAGAGATAGAGAGAGAGAGAGGGAGAGAGATCTACGTGTCATGTTAAACTTTAGACATTAATCTACACTTTTTTATTTTAGGAAAATAAAGAAAAAAATAAAAGCAAATATCAGTGACGAGTCAGTACCATCCATTCATTCTTTAGTTTAAAAGGAGTGGTTCTCACAATGACAGCCTCTCACTAAACTTTTTTTGTTCAGACTCTTTCTTTAAAAGATGATTGAGTACTTTTCCATCCCAACCGTGCTTCTAACAGAAGTATTAAACAAAAAAGCATCCCATTTTATCACGGTTCTGTAATCTATAAATTTACCTATGGCCATTGTGTTCTTTTACAAATATCTGTTTTTATTACTGAAGGTCATAGAGTCCAGTAAATTACGACGGAACCATAAGTAATTTAGTCAAAGCTCAAAAGCTTGTACTTAAAAACAACTTGCGATCCCGGATCGAGTCGCCAAACTGTCCGGGGTTTGGTGGTGGTAGGAAAGCATGATTTTTCTTTTGTTTTATTTATTTGGTTCTATGTTTTAATTTATTCTTTAAGTACATATCCATCTAAGCCAGTCTGCCATAACAAATAAGTTTGACACTTTCTGAATGGACAATATGGTAAATACAATGGGTGTGTTTCATAAAAATAGAAATGTTCAGAGACCGGTTTTTAAGTCTGACTCGTTTGTGCCAAGATTCTCGGAGCCTGTCCTCGAAGTGTAAAAACAGCAAAATGTTCTTATTGCTCCGTACAGAGAAATATACAAAGAACAAGTGGTAAATTTTTAAAAAAAGAGACAAGAACTTATTTTTCTCCCTTCTGCTTTGGCCAGAATCTAGTGACATTTAAGCTTCCTGGATTTAAGCTGAGGTTATGGAAAAATCAGATTACGCGTGTAGAGAACAAAAAAAAAAGTGTATTAATAAAAGAAAAGCCCTAGCTCCAATGAAGATAATTTGGATTTCATCGGCATGCGAAAAGAATGAGTTAACATTGGGCTAAAGTCTAGAGATACAGCATAAGCCTGCTGGCCGAAAGTCCTAAGGTTTCATTGGGAATACATATTTTAAATTCACAATCCATTTCATGTCCCTACGACTTCGTTGCAGTGAAATGGAAAACCTATTTAGAAAACGTGTAATAAAAATCATTTTATAACAACCAGCAAGGCGACTGAACGTTACCAAAGCGAAGGTAATGTTTTGCCTCATTTAATTAGATGGTCAGTCTATTACCGTACACTATTAAGTAAAACTAACTCCCACGTCTTACACTTGCGATGCTGTTAAAACTAACGATGGGCATTTATTCGAATGCCCACTCGAGCTCAGTTTAAAAAAAGTAGACGCAGTCTGAGTAGAAGAGTTCCAAATGAGGATTTTACAAGTACTTTCAGTGCTGCTAACGAAGACGAATGACGGAGTGAAATTTGCAGAGAAACAAACTTAACGAGAAAATATTTTTCATGATATTCAAATTGTACACATTTAAATACAAGCCCTGCATAAAATTTACCTTGTGCGACTTAAACTATTAAGATTGGTTAACAGTTCTTTGAAAATACGAATTTGTTTTCTTTTAGAATATTTTCCTTATGGAAAAATCAGATTACGCGTGTAGAGAACAAAAAAAAAAGTGTATTAATAAAAGAAAAGCCCTAGCTCCAATGAAGATAATTTGGATTTCATCGGCATGCGAAAAGAATGAGTTAACATTGGGCTAAAGTCTAGAGATACAGCATAAGCCTGCTGGCCGAAAGTCCTAAGGTTTCATTGGGAATACATATTTTAAATTCACAATCCATTTCATGTCCCTACGACTTCGTTGCAGTGAAATGGAAAACCTATTTAGAAAACGTGTAATAAAAATCATTTTATAACAACCAGCAAGGCGACTGAACGTTACCAAAGCGAAGGTAATGTTTTGCCTCATTTAATTAGATGGTCAGTCTATTACCGTACACTATTAAGTAAAACTAACTCCCACGTCTTACACTTGCGATGCTGTTAAAACTAACGATGGGCATTTATTCGAATGCCCACTCGAGCTCAGTTTAAAAAAAGTAGACGCAGTCTGAGTAGAAGAGTTCCAAATGAGGATTTTACAAGTACTTTCAGTGCTGCTAACGAAGACGAATGACGGAGTGAAATTTGCAGAGAAACAAACTTAACGAGAAAATATTTTTCATGATATTCAAATTGTACACATTTAAATACAAGCCCTGCATAAAATTTACCTTGTGCGACTTAAACTATTAAGATTGGTTAACAGTTCTTTGAAAATACGAATTTGTTTTCTTTTAGAATATTTTCCTTAACAACAAAGACATTTTAAGAAGTTTTCTTTAGAGCACCAGTTCATATTTGTAGAGGACCGTGTGGGTTTGAGTGTTGTTGAATTAGAAACACGTGCTGTTTTTTTTTTCCTGCTAGAAGGCCCAACTACAAGAACAATGGCGGACTCAAGTTGAGTCCAACCGAAGATGTAAAGAAAACAAACAAGACCGAAATATGTCAACAAATACATGTATTAAACAGCACGTTTACAAATGACAAAGACATTTTCATTCATTTGTGTTTGTGTGTGAATGTAAAGTGTTTGTATATTGGTGGAAGTTCGTACGTACGTGTGTGTGTGTGTGTGTGTGTGTGTGTGTGTGTATAATGTTCACGGCGTCTCCCACAAATGTGAAGACGCGGATCTCTAGAGATCACATTTTCAAATGTGCCCGCTGAAATGCAAAGTAGAAAAGAGAACAAAGCAAGAAGTCGCCCAGTATTTTAGTGTAGGGAGAGCGCCCCTAGTGAACAATTAGGGAATTAAGAAGGAGCTAACTCTGACATATTAATCAATTTCTTAAACACAAAAGAAATTTACTTCGAAAACTTCAGAATTCAAAATGTCGAAGGTTAGAAGGTTGAAAGTGAAGTTCGAGGTGGGAATAAGGAATTCTTGACCTACTCAGGCGAAGTACCTATTATCGAGCCTTTTGACAGATATTCAAATATTGGGAACAGCTCTATCACGGGTTTAGAAAAGGCATCCGAATGTAGAGTTTATATAAAAAAAGCCTTCGTATATAAGATAAAACTACTATGTTTAGTAATGACATGCGCGTATCAAATTTAGAACATTCTTTCCTTCTCTCTTTCTTTTTTCTACTATTTCAACAGCAACAGTAATAGTCTTTAATCAAGCCAGATCAACGCTTTCTCGCCCGGGTGGTCGAATCCTTTCTACCAGATGACTACCTTTACGCACCTGATATATTTAATCTTTTCAGTAGCAGCGGTGGACTCTGCACAACATTTTTTATGGTCAAGCCTTTCTTCGCCTAAGTAATGTGTTCCTTACTGACTCTGCAGTCAAATCTTTTTCTACCACATAATAAACAAATGACTCCAACTCCATCGAAACCAAAGTCCTTTTATTATATAATTTGTTTAAAATTTGAGAGTCACTAATTAAGCCACACACGTTTTCAATTCAAATTTTGACATCATCAAAGCCGAGCCCTTCCAGTAACATTTTTCCAAGGAAGTTTAAAATACTTGTTTCATTTTGTTTGTTTTTTTTTATAACATGAATTTGGAGCCTGTTTTTGTTTGCTAAATCTTTACACATCAATTTTCATTCATGTTATTTTTGTATAAATATTATGGCTTGCTTTTGACTGTTTCTTTTTCAAAGAAGTCGTGTTAGTAACACTGAAATTTTCTTAATTAGCTTTCCATACAATTCAGTATTATCTGTTTTATTCAAAGTAATTTTATATTAAATTTTACGCATTTCAAAATTATCTTAGTTTTTTTAGTATTTTTTTTATTAAAATGATTTCTATATTCATTTTTACACAATTCTAAAATTTCAATTATTTTTTCTCTTACAATTTGGATATTATCACTTTTATTTTTATTATTACTACTTTTATTAAATTTTATGGATTATATTACATATATAGGATACATAATTCAAAAGATTGGTAACGGTATTATTAACATTATAAGGAAACTTCGGCGTTCATTATCCTAACAATCAGTGCTACTGTCGTTTGGAATTATAAAAATATTCTATTAAAACAATTTTTCAGGAAAATAGGTTTCTCAAATTGAATAACTTACCCCTCTTTCCAGTATTGATTTGGGTTTTTCATTCCTCATCTTGTTTAAGATTAGTGCGTGAAGTCAGCATCGTGATTACGCAATTATTTTCTCTTCAAATCACATGTTATCCATTTTAGTTGTTCGACATTGATGTGGTTTCTGATTTGGTACAGATGTGATTCTGTAGGACCCGTCTACAAGGTTCGAAGAATGATGGTTCTCACAAAGATCTACAGGCTTCATTCATCTAAAGCAACATTGATCTGAGAAGGTGATAGTTAACAACTAACAATCTAAATATTTCTAAACGAGTTTGGCGCTATGCATGACATCCGTATGAATGTGTTGATTGGACGTGGCTACTTAACTTCAGTTCTTAGTTTAATGTTTTGTTTTTATAGAAATTAGCGGTGTTTGAAAAAGCTACTCCTATCACAGCCTATTCTAAGTTAGTTATAACTGCTCTATACACAAAAGTATTTGAAGTGTTTAGTATTTACTAATTCTACATCCTGAACTGTTATGATAGATTCATCATTTAATTCCAATTTCATATTAAAGGTTTTAAAATAGGACTTCCACGCATACAACGAATCAGAGTTAATGCCATATCCAGATTATGGTAAATAGAGTACATACCATGGGTAATACTTGGTCGGGGTCCATGCTTCCATTGAACAAGAAACTTGTATTTATTAATTAGTCACGAAGGATTAAATCCTTTGGCAAATTGAACGTCAATAGCTCAATGCTAAGTGGTTGTGATGAAAGTAAGTTTTAGACTTAACCGACATCTTAGTTCCTAGCTTCTACTTCTCTTGTAGTACTAGTGCAATTATTCATTAAGATTTATCTTGTATTTTCGTAATTCTTCAATGAATCATTTAACAAAAATAGAAAAATATTCCTTTGTTGTAAAGTATTTTATTGATATTGAAGTGCTAAAAATGATTTTTTAATATCATAGTGTATGGAAAGATTGTCTTCTTGTGATACTATTATCATATTTTATTACATTTTAATTTTAAAATTTAATTAATGTTTTTACGGCTTATCAACCCTTTGGGGTTTACTTAGAGCTGAAAAATATTTCAGAATTTAGGAAGTTGATTGCAGTACCTATCGTTCCCAAATTGTCTCCTATTCAAGTATGAACATGCTCAACACTGCCTTGTCGGCTGGGACATCAGTATACGCTGACTACACCTTTGCAGAGTGGGTAATACCCCCAACGACAAGACCACATGTTTTGGGGACGGGATCCTGGTGGTTGAGACATTCAGTCAGGGTTAAATACTTCTGATTCCCAACACACCACTTCAGCCCTTACTTGGACTAGACGGATGGTCGGAGAGGCCCGATCCAATCAATCGGCTGGTCATGCCAAGCCTTAGCGCCTACAACAATATCCATTTATGGAATAGTTTATAACTAAATACAATGCCCCAAATATACACCTCGATAAAATATCATCTCTATCCAATTTATAGGCGTTTGAAGACGATGCCTGAGGGTCAATCGTTTCGAATAGATCTAGCAAGTTTTATACATGGCTGTAAACATAACAGTTTGACTACTTAAGATTCGCCAAGTGGAACAAATGGCTTAACGGGTGCTTAGAGTTTCTCTCGAATACGTGTATACTGGTTTGTGTACCTGTCAAAACGATTAGGACACCTCCCAATGTCGGGCTGTGAGTTTTGACTTTCCAAGATTTCTCGTACTCTTGTTCCTAGATGAAATGCCCCTAGCAAAACTTCCCCCTTTCTTGACTGAAAAAGTTCTATCTGGAATAATTAACCTCAAAGCAGTGAAGAAATTAAGAAACGGCAATTTGCTAGTAGAGATGGAAATCGGTATCATGTCGAAAGTTTAATCAAGATAAAGACCTTTCATAACATCAAAATAAAAAACCTCCCTCCCCACTAAAAGACTGAACACTTCTAAATGAGTCATTAGAAGTAGAGAGTTATCTCTGGTCCCACCTGAGGAAATTACATCTGCTTTAGGAAGTCAGGGGGTCAGTGATTACCATAGAATTAAGATAAAAAAGGAAAGGAGAAACCATAACAACAGACACGTATATCCTTAATTTCGTCACACCTCAAATCCCGAGAATAAGTCAGATACAATACTGAAACAGCAGAACAATATTTTCTTGCTCCACTAAGGTGCTTCAAGTGCCAAACATTCTGAATTCTGGAAAAGGGAAAGTAGATAGTCGAGGTGGAATATAAACGAAATGACTCCTTTGTGAAAGCAATGCGAATAGTAGGAATCTACATTTTTCCCATAGGAAAAATAACGAAAAATCACCATAACGAATACCAGTCAAACCTGAAAAATAAAGAGCCCTCATTGAAAAGCTCGTACACTGGCAATAAATTTAAAAATTACCCGAAAGACATACTCCAAGGAAATAGTACAAACAGAATGACAAAAGAACGTCAATGAAAGAAATAAATTAAGAAATCTGCACAACGGTATCCCAATAGTGGAACAAAAGTTCCTAGGTATCATCTTTGACAAAAACAAATTAATATTCATACCCCATCTAAAATATTTAAAAAAATAAAATGTAGCAAAGTCTTCCAACTTCTGTGTGTAGTGGTCCATACTGAACACTAATCGACAAACACTAATTAAATTATACCGATCATTACTTCGTTCAAAACTCTATTATGCTAGTTTTATATATGGGGCGGACAGAAAATCATACCAAGGTCGAAATCTGGAAAACATTTAATTCTTCCTTAAGATTTTCGCTGACTTTTTAAATTGGTCGCTTGTCCACTTAGGTTTTTACAATATATTTTTATCGGCAAATACAGAAGTTCAAATAGTTCCACCCAATCAGTACCGAGTAAATTCGTAGCACTTTAATACATAAGCTTTAGTTTTTACAGGCTTATTACGAAAGGAGACATTACAAATCATTACAAAAAAGCAGATTCTCCCCAGAAACTGAAAGTCTTTTTTTTTTTTTGGAAGTTCTTTTAAATAAGGACTTCCAATCTCCTTCCATGTGATTTCACTGATTGAAATATCACTACCAGTGAGTGTCCAGTAGCATTTTCACACCCACATTATTATCACATTCACAAATTTCACTTTTATTTTTCTTTAACCATTGTTTTCATCGCAATGCTGTGTACGAATTTCTTGCTGTGAGAAATTTTTCTTCATTATTTTTTACAGTGTGACTTTATATGTCCTCGTTTACCGCACTTGTAAAATTCTGCATTTTTAAATAGTTTTTTCTAAGATGTAATTTTCCACATCTGAAACAAGGATTTACTCTCTTTTTTGTACATTTGTCCTTTGCTTGTACCAATGCACATTTTTTCTGAATTTCTTCAGCATCGTGTTTCAGACTTTAGGAATTGTCTGATAGTCGTCTGACTATTTTTTGCAGCGTAATATCACTGTTCAATTTTCGTTACAACTTTCGCTCATATTTAGGCATCATTTTTAGCTGTTAAACCTTGAACGAAAATTAACGCTTTGAACATATCTAGGGTCATTTTCTCTATTCCAAACTTTTCACATTCATTGTTGATGATGCCAGCATACGTGACAAAATCTTCCTCTTTTTTGGTTAGATTCGTGCACCTGCATCGAGCATTAAACGGAAAGCTCTTGTCACTAAAGATTTTCCTCAGAATGCGTACTGTCTTCACACCAGATTTATCTTTTTTTTTTCTCAGTAATATGTAGTTGCAGTATTTTCATACTATATCAGAGCTATTGTCATCAATCGTTTTTTCTCTCATCTTCCCAGTCGCTGCATTCCTGATTGAATGTTCATATTTACGAAAATACACGGAAAATGTCAGTTCCTCATCAGGGTTGCATACAAATTCTGATATGGTGCTTTGGACAGCGTCTGACGTAAGAGACGTTGAAGACTTTTTTTTCTTTTGTTCAGTATTATATCCAACAACTCCTGTTGCTTTTTTGTAGTTCTAACAACTAATTTTGTTGTTGAATTTCAACTACCGAAGTCAAAATTTGCTTCATATTCGCAAGAATGTTTTTTCCTAGACCCAAGAGGTAAATAAAAATCTACACAAGAAAAAAATTTAAACCAACGTGGTTAAAATTCTTGGCATCTATATCCTTGTTCCCGAAGGAAAAAGTATATTTTTCCCGTATTTCTTAACTCAGTATGAGTTTACAAAATCTTCGTAACTGTTTATAAATCGTAATCCCCGTCATGACGGTTAGAAATTGCATGAGTTCTGAATCCCTTGTCGCCACTGTCATAATACATTTCGTATTGCCGCCTGTATTAATTAGCCTGAAGATACTCTAAACGTCTTTTTACCTATAACCTGGAGCTCTTTATAGTTATGAACTAGTTCATCCGGTATTGTACTGTTTACTTCATAACACCGAAGATCAACCAGTATGCAAAACGGCATACACTTATTAAACATATATTAACTGAGTGTTCATGACTTGCTCTCTCAAAACAAAAAAAGCTATGATGTTAACAACATGTACGAGATCTTCAAGCAAAAGTGGATGACATATCAGTTCTGAAACTCGTGGGCCTCTGTCAAATAAAACAAATAAGAATGCCAAGAAAATCAATTTTCCTATAAACCATATTTCTACAAAGAATACACCAATGAAACCAGACTTTCGAAAAAAAACCTCTTTACAAAAATATGTCAATGTAACCTGATCTAAAACTTAATATCTTACAAAGAATACGTATTATATTCGTGCAAATCTATTGTAAAAATCTTGTCGGCATTAAATAACCGACTGAGTTTGATACACCGTAAAGACAACAAACTGGCTCAACACTACTTAACGCCAGTGATCGAATGAGAACACGCATTTCAGCATGACTTGATCATATGCAGTTAAAAATATAAATGACAATTAATGTTTTGATATCGTCTGATTTCATGTTCTTTTCAAGAAAATGTAAATTCCCTTCAAATAAATAAAATGATCGTCTTTTTCTTGAAGCACCATTATTTATAAGTTATATATATATTAGTATCTGTCTATATTTCTGAGATGAGGTATTATGTACATTATTTACATTATTCGGACTATTGTCCTCATCTTTGTCGCCATATTTATTACAACGTTTCGGTCGTTGTACGCTCCGGCCTTTTTCAGGTGGTTGGAATGTCGAATCGAACCCTTTATTTTGCTCATTGGGGTAGAGTGTTCTAGAGTGCCAGAGAAAAGCGATAATAACAGCAAAGATTACAATATGAGCTCTGGTAAAAAATGATTTTGAAAACTGAAGACATTGGGTTTATAATGCCCAGAAATTCATACACAAATGTCCTCAAGGGCACATGGCACAGTGGATAAAGTCATTAGTTGTGACCGGACCCAAAGAGTGTGAGTTCTTACCTGGTTAAGGCGATGGAGAACTTGGAGAGTGAGTTAAGCAGGTCATAACTAATAACTGACATCCATTAGTCATGGTACGTGGAACTAGAACAGTCTACCCCCAGTGAGCGAAATAAAGGTTCCAGTTCGACATTCCAACCATATGAAGAAGGCTTGTATTTTTGAACTAGTAGGTCTAATTTGTACTTTCTTAAGTTGTCACCTATTTAAATAGGGTCACAGTTTAGTGCCTTGCCAAGGGCGTAATTTTCTTACATACACCTCTGAAATAGGATCCCAAAACAGCCCAGTTCCATGGTATTTCTCCTTTTTTACTCCTTTTCAGAGACATCACCTCCTCCCAAAGGAAAAATATTGTCTAGTGAAAAGTCCCCTATCTCTAGGACCGGGGTTAATTAATTTTGTGCTTCAAAACTAAAAGACTAAGAAACAATGATGAAAAAATTTTATAGCCACGGATGTGTATTTAAACTATGGCATGCCCTAATTTTGTGAAATATCTTTTAACCGTCTAATAAAATATACACAAATGAGAAAAACATTATATAAAATGTGTGATGCAGTGAAGGGCGAAAAGTTAGGCATACGCTTTAACTTTGTGGCTTGTAATTAACGGTATTTAGAAAAACACATTCCTTCCTCCTACTAATGAAAAATAATAGAAAAAAATGTGGCACCTAAAAGCTAAATCTGTTCCTATCGTGATTGGAGCTTTGGGTTTGATAAAAGAAAGGAACTCAACAACAAATCAACAAAATCCCTAGTTCCTTTATCTCTCCAGGAAGTAAAAAATATTTCTTACAAGCACAGCCCATATCCTGCGAGGAGCTTTGTACATTCAAAATCATTTTTCAATAGCTGTCTTTTTAAAAAATAAATGGAATCCTTAAAAATCTCATGGTTCGCTTGCCTTAGGTCATTGGTTATAGCCCAACATAGGTGCAGGTCAAGAAGAATTTTTATAATAATAATAAGAATATTTATTATTTAATAATATTTTCTGGTCACTACTGTCACACTGGTGATTGTTACTGTCACTAATGATATATTATTGTCACGTCTTCCACACCTGATCATCTCCATTTCACTTTCTCCTAGGAACGATGCTAGCACGACTGCCGCTCATATAATAAATTTTTCTACCTGCCTAAATCTCATGCCATTAGGGCTTTTCATCGCTATCTTGAGACTACGCCTGAAGACCAACCCAGCCAACAGATACCATTCCAAGGTTGACTCATGTCGTCTTGGACATCCCACCCCTGGACTCAATGTCAACAACTCCTTTGCGCTGGCAACTGATGATACTGACGACTAGTCTACTAAGTCGACATCCACCGAGATCGCTAGCAAGACTATCGAACAGCCTACCATCACCACCTGCCAGCTCTGGCTCTCCGACAACACTCCACACAACATTGAGGATCGCTGTGCTCTTCGTCACTGCAATGACATCCCCGTGTACCGCAGACTGAACATTGCACGGTACACCTCTTTCAAGGCCAACAGCGAGCCATACTTGGACAACGAGGTTGCAAAACTGGAAAACCGAACCGCCGCAATGATCAGAGCGTGAACTACTGCCTTCTGCGCAGTGCCTGCTATGGCCCTCAGAAGAAGGTCACCCACATATGGGCCAGAGACGGCGTCATCATCGTTGCCTTGTTCACTACAGTGAGCACTTTCAGTAACCCTTCCAACGTCTCCGCCCAACCCCAATCTCTTCAACGCCACCGCCACCGCCGTCCGCAACAATAATTGCCGTATAGACCGTATAATAAAGCGAGATTAAAAAAAGGAAAACTGCCTGTCATTGATACAGTTGGAATCTATAGAACTGAACTCAGAGACTACAAGAAAAGTGAAAGAATCTTTAAGTTATTGGAATGCAAAATTCATCTCTCTTATCTGCAACACCGATCAAAAATCTTGCAGATTTTGCCTCCAGTGATTTCTGCGGTCGAATGTAACCTTACCTGATCCGCCAAACAATTTGTATGGTCGAAAAACATTTCATTCCATTTTTCTAAGTGCTTATTTTAGCCAGAAATGACAATGTCTGGTGACTTCGCATTACCTCAAATGTGAACCTCAAAGGTGTCCTAATAACAGGATGTCTTGCGAGACTTCTTGCCAAATTTAGATCAATTGGCCTTGTCATTTGCGCGTGATCGGGGCATTGCTACACAGAAGCCGCCGGTCTGAGTATAGACGAATAGTGTATTTTATCTCAGTATGGCCCAAGACTAATGAATTGAATCTCTTCTACAATTTGTAATTCCCATTACCCTGAGAAGACACCCAAGCTGTTTAACTCAGAGGGACATGTATTGGTTTATGGCGATTGCAGATGTGAGTAAAAACAACTAAAAACTAAGATCTAGCAATATCTGTACGCTTCCCTATCAATGCCTCTCACCACACACCAGCTAACTGGAAGAAAACTAGCATTTTAAAGTTATGTTATCAATTATACGAAGACGGTTTAAAAAATTTAGCAAAAACCACAATTAGAAATGACACTGGGGTCGAAATATTGTTGTCACCAGTTTCACTGATGAATTGTTTTTTAACAGTACTACTTGTGGGGGTTGGATACAAACGATTTTTTTTTGCTGGAATCTCTGTAAATAAGGGAATCAGATACGAACATTTCTTTGGAAAACAAAAACATGTATTTAAATTTTTCCAATGAAGGATATAACAAATTGGTAGGAGGTTGAATATTTATTGTCTTTGTTTGAATCCTCAATTAAAGTGAATTGCGCGCTTGTAAATGCGCTGTCAGTCGAGAGAAAAAACGAATTATTCCTATCTTAATTGCAGATAGGCAAAAGTTTTCCTTAAACAAAAAACAATTTCTTATCTTGTTATGGTTCAGGTTCCTTGTACCACGGTGATGGTCCAAGGTAGAACCAATGAAGAATAACTCTAACACAGGTATGGAATAACACAGATATATTACAAACAGAAATATGTACAAAGAAGTAGAAGTATTAGTAATGAATATCAGATTTGGTTAGAGTAAACTATGTTGTCTCGACAAGTATCACTATTCCAATGTCTTACAGTAATCGTCTGACGCGACTCTGTCTGACTCACACTGACTGTGTCTGCTGCTCCCTCTTGAGGCGCAGTATTTATGAGGTACGGGCAAGTCCATTACTATTATGGGTAAGTTCCCATAACATATCTATTTACACTATTTACATTCGGTCTATTGTCATTATTATTGTTATCACAACGTTTCGGCCGTTGTGCTCTCCGGTGTTCATCAGGTGTATATCGATCTCAGTAACCTACAAGGAATTCTGAACTGGACTCTTTATTTAATCTACGGGAGTAGACTATTCTCGTTTCACTTTCAAAGGAGATAACTCGTCTGGATCTTATTTTTAGTAGCCCTCAGTTATTACTTGCCCGTTTTTCCTGGGTTCAAGTTCACACTACCAGACTCAGGGATTGAAAAGTCTGCCCGCATAATTAAATAAACGGTTCTTAATTCCCTGTAGGTTATCCAGGGTAATATATACCTGATGAAGGCCGGAGGGAATAACGACCGAAAAGTTGTGATAACAACAAAGATGAGGACAATAGTCGAAATGTAAATAGTATAAATAATGGCAAACCCTGATACTCAAAATTCAAACAGAAATCACAATTTTCCCCTTGAAAACCTGTAACGGCTTAATTGAAGAGAAGGTTAAATGAATATATTCCAAAAAAAAGAAAGGGCTTAGGGAATTCACTGAGAAATGCAAGTGGAAAGAACATTCTGAAAAAAGCAACGAAGAAAGAGTTCCTCAGAACTCGTTATTTTCCAGATGAAGTAAACGAAGAAAGAAAGCGACCACCATCATCAAAGCCAGAAACGCAAATATTATTATCACCATTGTCAACATTATTGTAGAAAAGGGAAGAATCATACTCGATGGGGTCAAGCAACAAGACCATTCCACCGTGCTACATTGTTCGGGGGGGGGTGGGGGGGCATGCGCGTCCATTCTCATATCCGTCACATCTGGGGTCTTGTGTTTGTGTGTCTTGAGGACAGTCTCCAATAGTCTTTTGTTCTGTCTTCGTCACATCGCGTACGCTTCTCCAGCCACTCCGTTTGAATCCAAAATTTATGGCTAGTTTTCCTGATTAATGGTTACCACAACCTGTCAAAGTTTAAATTTGGTTGTCCGAGTCAATTATCTGAGTATAACTGTTTCTTTGACAAAAGAAATACGAATTAAGCGCTACGAATCCAATGCCATAAACAAAACATCGATTAAAGTATTCCTAAATCACACGGCTGATGTCGTTCGTAGATGTAGAAGTCAGCAATCAAATGTTGCTGTTATCCAAATGGTCGCGAGTTCAATACTTGAATCAGGTAATGAATTCATTATCTCTGGTTCAATAATAAAGAACAATATTGCAAGGATAAAATATCACAATAAACGATATTCTATATAGCCGAAGAAAAATAATAGACGCCTGTCTTACTAATTAATCCATAGATGGGGGAGAAGGGGTGGATTCATACTTTTTACAATGGTATTTGCGCATAAGTGAATATGACGAACCCAATTGGAAATCTGCTCTCCGATTAACAATTCCGAACCATTATCCATTAAATCATCCGCACATCCAAACTTCGCGCACCAGGTATTCCCAAGCGGTCACCCATCTAGGCACTAACCAGACTTGACGTTGCTTAACTTTGGGGATCGTACGGGAGCCGCTGTTTCAACGCAAACCTAAACCTCGACGTCATCAGCGCCAATTACATTAAGTTGAGGAGGAAGAACTCAGATATCTGACATTATCTCCGTTATTTATTTTCAGTGAATGTAAACTGAAGCCTAATTATTTCTACAAAATTTCAGATCACAAATCAAAAGCGTTGATATAAATTCCTCCGCAAATTACTCTCCAGACTGCCTCGCCATTTTCACCGTGGAGTCAGGTTTGATGCTTGTCGTAACTGATGATCCGTTATGAATAATTTGGAGCTATTTTCTCTAACACAATGTTTCACGAGATCCAATTATTGCAAATACCAACATAATGTTAATGCTAGCATTATAAACAGAAATTCTGTACATTTATGTCCTTTTTTGTTTCTGTCTGAATCTTTTTACCGTATGCTTTTCTTTATTTTTCAACATTTTCCATTTTTTTTTTTTTCTTTTTTTTTCTTTTTTTAAATCACTTACATGCTTGACTGCTCTGAGGCCATTATTCTAAAGCAAAACAAATATTACTTTAAAAGAAATAAATTCTAATATCTTACTTATAAAACATCAATCTTTTAATTCGAGTTTTTGGTTTATTTTTCTGGTGTCTTTTCAGTTAGCCATTTCGATACATTACTTGAGATTAATTTTATTTAATTTTTTTCTTTTCGGTTACTTTCTCGCTTTCGACGTTTTGGGCCATATTCTATTATTCGTAATTGTGATTTCTAAAAAAAATAAATAATTTCTCGCATTTTTCATTTTTTTAATGCTTATATATTTTATTTGATATCATTTTACTTTTTCCCCCAGATATTTTTCTTATATTTTCGCAAAACTAGACGAACTTTTTATGCACGTCGCGCAAGTTCGTTATTTCAATGAATCGTGACTTTTTACATTTATATAATTAGTTTTTATACTCTGTCTTTTCTCTCATTCCCCAGTACATTCTTATAAGAAACGAACTTTAGATAAATATTTAAAAATAAAAAAGCAATTTAAAATAACCTTAATATCCATTATCGTAGTGTCCCACAAGAAATTAGATTAAATAAAGTGTATAAAATAAAGAGTGAATACTGTGTTTAACTTTGAGCTGAACACGTGATAAAGACTATGAGTCCTTCTCCACATCCTGTGAAGGTCCTTCGTTTGACGTCGGCTTGCCTCAGATTCATGAAGAGAAAGTGGCCATTACCCAACCGCGCTGGCCCAATGCGTGTTAGTCGGGCCGCTTGGGCGATCATGTCTCTTTTCGAGTCATGGTCACCCAGGTGTATTCGTACATCCAAACTTACGTATTCCCAAGCGTTCATCCATCTAGGTTCTGATCAGACATTTTAATGTGATAAGCATATAAATTTTAGGTCTAAGTAAATTATGAACGATTTGTGGAGGACATGAAATTTAAAAAGGTCATAGGTTTTGTGTATATTATAGGTGAAGGTCCAAAGCATACAAAATTTGCGTTTTGCTACGGACGTTTATTCTTTTTATAGTGACTGGAATGAAACAAAGTTCTCAATGTCTTTTAGGTATGCCCATTATCTTGCAAGTTCAAATTTTTAGATAGGTAAGTATAAGCATAGTATTCATGGTTGAGCTCAAGTCAGCTTCGCGCAGAGTTGGAACAACCAAAGAAAAGTTTCTACTTTATCACTGTGAGTTTTAAACATGGTTATGGTGTGTCCGTTTTCTTTTTCATCTCAGAAGTTCGGACAAGTGTCAGTATAATCAATGTTACTACAGTCGCTCCCAAATCAGCCTTTCGCCGAGTCGGAACAACAAAAGAGAAAGCTTAACTTACTACAAAAGTTGTAATTTTTGGAAGAAACGCTCAAATGATGAGTGCTGGAAAGCAGGAAAAGAGTTCAGTCGCCAGTGAACCTGGAAAACTAAGATTATCCAGTGGGAACTTAATTACCACATGGTTCACATCTTGGAAGAAGAAAGACAAACAAGAGGGAGGCAGTAAATGTTTGCCTTTTTGTAGGTTTCAACAACGTCACCTAAGGACATTTTACGAAACTAAAAAGGCTAATCATAGCATCATAGGAAAGTTTCTTTCTTTTTGTTTTCATTATTTTATTTATAGATTTTGTTTCTGTTGATCTAATGCGTAGGTGTGAAATGTTTTCCGCAATTTATGGGAAAATACGTTTTCTTTTTTAAAGAACCACAAAAATAGAACGAATAAAAAATATTGATATACAAAATCTTTTACAATTAATGATGCGTTAGTAATGATATGCAAATTAGAATTAAATGAAACGGGGAAATTTCAAATGAAATTGTCTTTTTTAAAAATTTCAATAAAGATTGTTGCACTAAATAACGGGTTATTTTTTAATCATTTCGTTCAAAATAAGTTGTTAATGCCACTAAGACGCAAGGACATGGCCAGTGAAAGGATCCTGTGCCCCGTGAATCTATTATACGCCACCCCATTCAGTTTTCATATAAAATTATAACCAGTGTACAATACTCGATCATTATGCAATTTTGGTGAACAATTCAACGAGAAAAAATGGAAATAAATACAATGTATATGAATACAAATTAGAGATGTCAAAAAAGATCATTCCATCTTTAATGTTTTGCGGCAATTTTTAACATCAACTTGATCAAATTTGAATAATTTTAACACATTATGGATAAAAAATAGTGAATTTTACAGAGTGTTTTTCAGACTTAGTACGAGTTGAAATTATTCACGGATAAGGACGTAAAAAAATCCCGGAATGACGTCAAAATCTCGGAAAGTTTTCCTTTAATAGTCAGTTGTGCTTAGTTTAATATGTAAGGTACATAAATGTAGATAGAAAAATACAAATGGTGATAAGATAGTGAGAATCATAACGCGGTGCCCAATCCAGTTTTCCCTGCTAGTCGGTATGGTGGTGGTGGGGGAGGGGTAACCTAATATGTGCCGGCCCTGCGCAAGGGGTTACTGGGAGTGAAAGAAAATGTGAAGACTTTAGTGGGAAGAAAGGACAAAAAAAGAACAGATTTCAAGAAGACAGAAGGTGTCGATTGATGTTGATTTTACATTTTGAAGACTGTAGGCGGCAGGGCAAAAAGAAATCGTAAGAGTTTCATAGGTCAGAGAGTGAAATTAAATTAAAATAGAACTTACGGTTAAATCTAGCTATTCCAACAGTTAAACGATGATACCTAGTTGTCAATCTCGTATCTTGCACTTAAATTCACGCGGTCGGCGTACGAAGGAGGAGAGTCTATTAGAACAACAGCCATGAAAATATTTATAGAAATGACAGAGGCGAGTCAAGTTATAGCGCTGGAAAAGTGACTGAGGACGAGGGCCAATAACATTTCAGATCGTTCTTTGGATTTTATCAAGAATCTCGCTATATATGTATTGCAATATTTCTAATAAAATGTATCAGACTTTATTTTGTGAGTTGAATGTGTATATAATATCTGCTAGAGTGACTAGCTGATCCCTGTTGCAGACGCCTGCTCAGGTATATTTGCGTTTCTTCAATGTCCTCAGAGGTAACTTGTGGCTTTTATTTTATTTTTTTCTAAGGTTCACGCAATAAAAAGCTCAAGAACCATTCAAGGTAGAGGATTACTGAATGAGGTATATGATTGAATGATGGGGTTGTTTTCAACAGCTTATCAACCCATTGCAAGCTGTTTAAAGCGAGAAAATATTTTAGAGATACAAGTTTTACTAATTAACCTATAGGTGGGGAGAAGTGGTGGAATCATTCTTTTCCCAGCGTTATTTGCGTTTAAGTGAATATAATGAACCGAACTAGAAATGGAATTCTGCTCTCCGATTAACAATATCGGAGTCGTATCTATTACACCACCTACACATCTAAGCTGACAGCACCTGGTATTCCCAAGCCACCACCCATCTGGATACTAACCAGGCTCTACGTTGCTTAACTTTGATGTGTTTCAACGTAATGTGGCCGTCAGACACATGATATCAACAAGTAGCCAAATTGGTAGTGAACGTATGTAAAAAGTGAAGGTTATGAAAATATGGCAGATAGATAACGACTGACGGTAGTCTTGAAGAGATTAAGATTTCCGGGTGGAATATCCTCAAAGGAATACGTAAGTAACGAGGTTGATTCAAACTGTCGACGTAGCAAGGCGTTTTCGTTTGTAAAGGTCTAAAGAATGGAGCTCTTCGGCACATTTGCCATGAAGTAACGATAGACTTGCAAAATTGAACTTATAGGAAAGGAGCTGTAGGGTGACAAATAAATCTTACTCCCACAAGGCTGCGTAAATGGTTTCGAAGTCTGCCATGGCTGAAAAGTGAGGATTGGGCGCCTCCAATTCATACATAGCAGCAATACTTCATTTCTGGTCTGATCTGACACTCGTAAAGATAGAGCATAGTAGATGGAGTCACGTACTTTCTGGGGCGAGACCAGGAGCGGACCGTTTTCACAGCATCTTTACTGATGGGTCATCTGTACGACTTTCACGTGAGGTCTGGAGTTAACTTCCCAGTAAACGTTCAGATCCGGCAGCCTCATTGATATTGCAACCGTTCATTATGACTAGTTTCATCCGCGTAGATTTTTCAAATTATCTGAGTATATTCCTCGCTAGATCGTTAATATAAACATAGAAAGATAGAACAAGGAGAGAATACGATGACTTGTGAATTCGTGCTAGTACGGTCATTAATGGATTCTGAATAATTTCATCTACCCAATTTCCTTCAGAATGCAAACGTCGATCGGTGGTATGTTTTTTGGAGGGTCTTTCCGAGCAGTGCTGTGACCGTCATCTCATTTCGACATCCCCCCTCCTTGATAAATCATGGTGAGATTCGAATCCGGGTCTCAGTCGCAACCATAAAGTTCTAATCACTCAGCCACTATATAAATGGTCATAAATCCACCTAACATTGTTTTATTGTTTCGACTTGTTGGTCGAAAGCGGTGATGTGTTGAATGAACGGACGGCTTTTTCCTCCTTTAATGTTAGACGAAGATATTAACTGTTCTATGGCAGCTGGTTTTACTTGAAAACGGTTTTCTATTTTCCTTAAAAGAGTATTCAGCAAAAATGTTCCCAGCTATACCCGTCAAGTTGGTGTTTGTGATATCGGCTCTTTGAACTTGTTCGAATGGATGTATTTTATTGGACGATAAATGTTTGCATTTTAATTGGCACTGAACGTTTTATTTTGGACAGCGTTTGAATTGCTGTCGTGAGAATTACAAAGTCAAAATTCATAAAGTCATTTACAGAGGCGAATCCAGTTTAAGGCTAAATTAAATTTAGTACATTTTTCACGGGAACTGATCACCTCGACGTGGCGTAATAGTTCGCAAGTTTGTCTCCCTAGATCAATTATGACTGAGTGCTCCATAATTTCGGCCTTGTGCCATATCTGAGCTACGCTTAGAAAATCACTATTATTCACGGATACGTAATAATTGATTCCGTTTTGTGAGCAGCCAAACAAATACCGAGCGTTGATTATAATCAATATTAATAGAAGTAAATAAATGGTGAAACGAGGTAGCCCTGCTCTCACTTATAAACAGGGATCTATCTATATTTTTTAATAACATGGGACTTCAACAACATTTTACGTTAGAGGAATTTCAGACGACTAGAAAACACCTTCGTCGTATCATTCTTCACCTACTTCTATGTGCTTTATCCATTCAGGACGTGGGCGATCATGACTCCCTGTAAATATCCCATCATTTTTAGCTCATAGTAAGGGTTCATTCTGTTACCATCCCACCCACTTCTTGTTTTTCCATCCACGCTTGTTAGGCAGTTTACTCGCTCTTCCCTCGTCTCTTCCCTTCAAATATATCCTGTGAGTGTCAGATTCTCTAAACTAGCCTTGCTTTTCTATGTGTCCTAGAAATTCAACTGGTTCTTTATGATACAAAGTCAGAGGATCTTTTTTGCTTCCAACTTCCTTAAATCTTTTATTTCATTCATCTTGGAATACACCCAAATTTCGAGCTTTTCTTTATTAATGGTATTTAAACATTTTGAGATGAAATCCCAAGGATTTCAAGAACTGAATAAGAACGTCATGTGGGAGACTAACCAACCTTATCTTACAAGCGACTTCTCTTAACGTACGCTAGATGGCGTTGTATAAAGCAGTATAAACGGAACGTGCACAAATAGTTTCGCTTCCCTCTGGTCGTACTTCGCATAAAATACACAATACTATCTTCTATTTTTTTAAAAATAGGGACACTATCTCCACTACAATTGTCACAAATGTGTACCACTCTCCAGCACAAGAGAATATCCCAGTTCAATAAGCGAAACAACGCCACTTCAAACTGATGACACCGGTATGAAACTTGGTAAGCTCAAGGCGCCACAAGTTTTGCAAAGCAACATTATCAGTCACTTTCTCACTGACAGTAAAACGTTAAAGAATTTATTTTTCTCCTGCTCTGAACGATGTTAGACCAAGTTCTCTTACTCGCTCACTCTCTCTCACATATACATACATTATATATACACACACACACACACAGGGGTTGGACAAAATAATTGGAACAGGTGCAAATCCCATTACTATATTTCGAAGACCTATTATATTAAGAGCTTTAACTAAAACGTCGTAATTGCAGGTTATATCTATTGTAAATACGTTTATTTATCTAATTTACTGTCTTTGTCTTATTTTTAGAATTTAGTAAAATTTATGATAAATGCATGACTTCTCCAAGTTTGAAAAAGGGAAAATTGTTGAAGCTCGCATGGCAGGAGCCTCGATCACTTAGGTTGCTGAACTGTTTGGTTTTTCAAGAGCTACCATATCAAGAACTATGACGTAATTCGAGAAACGGAGCAAAACCTCTAGCAACCGTAGCAACTCGGGCCGGACTTGCAAACTTACTGACAAGGACTGGTGTGCATTGAAACACAATGTGGCAAAAAATCAGACTACTGCGGCCAAAGTGACTGCCGAGTTGAATAATCATTTGAATAGTCCAGTTTCTACTAAAACTGTTCGTCGTGAGCTTCATAAAGCTGCATATCATGGAAGAGCTACTGTAAGGAAACCTCTTCTCTCCACTCGCAACATTCAAATGAGGTTGAAGTGGTGCAGAGATCACAATGCCTGGCCTGCAGACTAATTGAAGTAAGTCGTATTCTCAGACAAACCAGTTTTTCTCTTTTCTCAGCTTCAGGGCGAGTTTATGTGTGGAGGCAGCCCAAAGAAGCTTACAACCCTGAGTGCCTTCTTCCAAAATTGAAGCATGGAGGTGGATCAGTGATAGTTTGGGACGACATATCATAGAAATGTCTCGGTTCAATAGTTGCCCTGCATGATAGAATCAACAGCAAAGATTAACTGAACATTTTGGGAGATCATGTTCATCCAATGGCCCAGACTTTATTCTCTGATGGTGACTGCATCTTCCAAGACGATAATGCTCCAATACATACCGCTCGAGTGGTTAAGAATTGGTATGAAGAGCATGAAAGTGAGCTAGAACACATGGAGTGGCCTCACCAATCTCCAGATATCAATATTATTGAACATTTTGAAGCGACAAGTTAGGAGCCACTATCCTCCACCGTCGTGTCTTAAAGAGCTGGAGCAGGTGTTAATTGAAGAATGGCTGAAAATTCCTCTGGATGAAGTTAGGAAGCTGTATGATTTCATTCCTAGACGTATTAAAACTGTATGTGAGGCTAAAGGAGGACCAACTCCATATTAAATAAATTTTCTTTGAATTTAACAAGTGTTTCAATTATTTTGTCCACCCCCTGTGTGTGTATATATATATATATATATATATATATATATATATATATATGTGTGTGTGTGTGTGTTCGAAAAAAAGAGCAAACTATTTTTAGCCAACGCGTTTCGTCCTTTGAGAGACCTTATCAAAGCAGTGTTAGATTTATTTTGTTGCACGTGTTTATATAGAAAAGCGAGGATGTCATTGGTTTATCAATGTTTTTAAATTTGAGAACGTTTGTGAAAGTTTATCAGGTGATTGAAAGGTCAGTTAAAATATGTGAGGACACAGTGTCATACTTAAAATTCTGTCAAAAAGTAAGCAAGTAATATTCAAGAAATGTTTTGAATAAATTGTTACGCTATGAGATTGGTTTATGTGCTGTACATCTTCAAAAACACGATTTGCGATCGTGTATGTTGGCGTGGAAAATTAATGCTTTCAGGAATTTTTCCTTTACAGATACACTTTCTGAAAATAATTTACACACACACACACACACACGTATGTATTGAATTCATTCCTTTTGCAGATTTTCATTACATATGCGTTTTTAAGACTGTGCAAGTCAAGAAATATTCTTGGTGAACGATTCCGGACGCAGGCAAAAAAAAAGAAAGTGAATGCTGAGACTAGTCCGAATGCTTTTTACATTATCGTACATAACAAAAACATTGTATTTAAGATGCTTGACTGTTCTACTTACAATGTGTGTGTGTTTTTTTTTTGTTCTTTTTTTTTTTTGGCTTGATTACGAGAGGCGGTTTCTTGAATACCTAACGTCTTCAGGTGGTTACTGATGCTGGCAAAGAATGCTAAGTGGACTAAACCATAATTCGAAATGCTAATATTTTTTCGTAAGTGTATATATATATATATCACACACACAGGTTGCCATGGATAAGTTGTCTAAATTACGCAAAAATGAAAATTACACTGACATTTCATTTTAACATATTTACAAAAATTATACAAAACTATCTTGAAATATTAAAGAGTAAATTTATTCAATAACATCGCCATTGGCTTCAGCCACGGCCTCCAGACCACTTCGGAATCTCCTGAAACTCTTCTGGACGGTCTCTTTGTTGAAAAGGATCAATGCTGGCATAATCCTTACATTCAGCTTAATATTACAAGGAGTTTTGTTGATCCCGCTCTCTCAACTATGCCCCGCATATAAAAATCAAGGGGGTTGCAGTCTGGGGAGTTATGTGGCCAGATGTAAGGGGTGATGCGGTCGCAGAAATTGTATGACAGCCATGATTGGGTTCTCCTTAAGTGTCAAGGTGCGGAGTACTGTTGCCAGACAGAGGGTCTTCCAGCAACCACCCTCTTGACCCAAGGCAATAATACCTCCTCAAGGCCTCTGTGTTGAGTCTGAGGCTCTCTGAGAAGATGAACCATTAGACTCATCCAACTCTTTCCGAATCATCTGCACTGTCCTGAGATTGACACCCAAAAACTCTGAAATGTTCGTATTGGAGGTCCCGGCATTTCTTTCAAACTCGACTTTGATGTTTTCAAATTAACCTATTTTCCATTGCATTCCATAATGATTCAGAGTCTCATTGCCGAAGGAGAAATTTCTAAAAGTTTCAAGAATTTCTAGAACTTTCTCGCAACATAGATGGCAGTCCAAATACAGGGAACTTAAGCTCAACAGTTCCGTTTACTTCGAGTTGTTTAAATGCAAACAAGTCGTTGATAGATACATTCATCAGATGGCATCATGAGGTTGTAAAAGCATCAAGGCATTCGCATTTTACTATGTTTGCGTCGAATTTATCATGACAAGAGCGAAAAAGTACTGTGTGGCAACATCTAAATTGCGTGAGGCTTACAATGTATATTTCGGCATGCCTGTTAGGGATCAATACATCTGGGTACCTCATTTCATCTGCATACTTTACAAAAAAAACTATACGGTAAAATTGAAAGTTTTGCTTGTTTGGATTGTTTAATTTTAAGTGCAAAATTTGGATTTTTTAAATTAAATATTTTAAATTTTATTTTTAAACCAGTATTATTGAAAAATATGTATTAAATATGTTTCAAAAATCGCTCATTAGTGTCCACAGTATCATGAGTGTTTTCTATACTGGATGGCAAGAGCCATGAAAATACGGAATATTAGGGATGTTCAGTATTTAAGATTCCGTATATTTCTAGTATTGGCTAAACCAAAATGACCTTAACGACCTGATCAGTGAACTTGGTCTCACAAAATCCAATGACAAACTTCTGACGTCGAGTCTCAAGCGGTGGAATGTGTTAGATGAAAGTGTACAAGCCGGAGGTCAAAGAAAGACGCACTCGTGCTTTTCAAGCTATTTCACCCATCATAGACTTTACTTCTGCCACAATATGACCAGTCTGTTCGAGGCAATTGAAATTTTCTAGAACCTAAGTGAGTAGCGCCTCTTCGTCGACAGGTGCCTCAGAGGCGTACTACTTCAACACGTGAACATGTATCCATCTCTTTCGCTTGCTCACTCGGTGAAGCTCACAGACGATTACAGCAGTGTCAAAATCTTGCTTGATGCTTTGAAATATGAATAGTGTGGTCGTGGGGGTTATTGGAGACTTCAAAATGGTGGCCAAGGCGGCTTTACCAAGTGTCCGTGTTACCTCTGGGACAGCGCGGTACACTACCGCAGGTGGTACTGGCCACAGTGGACAGTGTTCAGTTGGAGGGAGGAAGAATGTCAAATGAGAACCACGTTGGACTCCTGGAAAGTATTGTTTCTTCAACTGCACTTTAAAATAGGCTTTATGAAACAATGAGTACGCAGCCTTCAAGTACCTTCAATAATTCTACCCTAAGTGATCTTTGGCATAAGACTAAGCCAGTGTCTTCGTCAAACCATAAAAATAGTGCAAAGAATTCCCCAAGAAGTTCACTCGGACGGAGAAAGCGACGTAAAACAGCCTCATCGCAGTGGTGAAGAATTATGTCAAAATGGGCTGCAGGATGTCCCTCAAACTCCGCATCCCTGACGCTCATCTTGATTAATTCAAGGAGAATATGGGAGCGTACCCAGATGAGCAAGGCAAGCGCATCCACCGGAATATGCTGTATTTTGAACGCCGTTATAAAGGATCGCATGATAAAAACATGGGAAACTATATTTGATTCATAAAAGTAATTTACAGTATAAGCGTAAATCGCGAAAGACTACTCACTTCTGAACTTGATGTGGTCTCTTGTGTAATCCTAGAATAAATAGATGCTACTTTTGAATCATGTCGTTTTTGTTCTAACTTTGCGTGAACGAGAATGTTCACATTCGCTAGTTTTCCCAGTGAGAATAGATAAATTTAAGAAAGTATCCTGGTCACAAAGGCAATGTTTGAAGTAAATATTAGCCATTTTTCATACTTTTTAGGCGTAAGCAAATAGGAAATAACAGTTACTACACAAGGATAAGAATCGTGTTACACAATGTAATCAATTTACCCAAGAAAGGCAATAATGCCACTAAGATGCAAGAGGCTACTGAGAGTGTAAGAGAATGAAAAAGTATTTACAAGGTAACCAAATCAGGAAACGAGGGAGCAGTGTGACCCAGACGATAGGTGAACATATAATCAGTTTTTCAAACGCAATTTCGACTGCTACTGTTAACCATTATGGTTAACAGTTTCACCTACGTTTTAGGACAACTAAATAGTTTGTCTACCAAACGTGTGTCGGTTAGAAACTTTGGATCTAAGAAATTCATGCTGCCATATTTCTGTAAGTCTTCATTGGCTCTCTACCAATACTATAATTGAGCGATATGAATATTTATAAAATGGCGTTTGAACTGTGTTGTCGAGGTTTCATTATTGTCATAATTATAATATGCATTAATACCATCAACTGCCAATTACACCAATGTGGCTTAATCAACAGAGCCAAGTGCCAGTTTTTTTTTTCAGCATTTTGTCTGAAGTTTCACCATATTCAGCAGCGGCGTATCTCAGGTAAAGCAAGTAGGACATGTGTCATAGGTGTCACTTAACACTGAATAAATAACGTTATTATATAAGTATCTATCATTGGCTTGGTTGCACGCAGTAAAGGAGACCTTGCTGCCGACTCGCGGAAACATGCGGCAATTGATGCTCAAAGAATCAAGTAAGTAAAATGGGTCTACTACATGCTCTATATGGCCACAAGTATGAAAAACCTTTAGACAGGTCACGCGAGACACATGCGTCACCAGAGACGTTGAACAGCTCTTTATTTCGCTGATCCCTCATTCGTTGTTCGCGACGAGAGAGTCCACTAATATATATATATATATACATATATATATATATATATACAGTGTAACCCGGATATGAGAGATTTTCTTTGGTCCCAAATTAGAGCCTGTGTTAAGAAAACAAAATAGACCAAACACGTATATAAGAGACTTATTCTCCGGTCCCGACAACTCTTATATCCGGATTACACTGTATATATATATATATATATATATATATATATATATATATATATATATATATATATATGTATATATGTGTGTGTGTGTGTGTGTGTGTTCCGGTGACAACAAAAATGAAGGCAACTGTTATGAAATTTTAATAGTGAGATGCAATGAAACAAAACTCTTCAAACCAAGTACAGAGATTCAATGAAGCAGAGATAAAAAAAATCACAACTAAAACAGATGCTAATGAACCATTTAATTAATCCGTTCCCTTTATATATTTTTGAGTTTCATTGATATCTGCGATTTGTTGATTACTTCCGTTTTATATAAATCGCTTTTTGCTGAAAATATTTTCCTGTTAACAAACGTTATGTTCAATATAACAGTGAAATGGAAATATCCCTCGGAAGATAAAGATTAGCACCATAATGACAAAGACGGCGACGACAAATCCGATTTCAAAACCAAGTAGAAGCAAGACGATCACTCAATAGACAAAGGGATCCGAGTGTCACATAAAAGACTTAAATAGAACTGCAAACTAAGAAACGACAGAGTAAAATAACTGACTAATTAAACGGTTCATTTTCTCGTGAACTACTTTTGTTGTAGCTCTTAATGAATTATGTCTTTCTTATCTCTCCAAAACACTGTCTTGCCATTCATTTACTCAAGCTCATTGGGTAGGTTACGCGTTGTGGTCCTCTGTCCCTCTTTTCTTGTGGGTATTATATTTTCCAAGTCCTCTTTTCTCATGTGAAAGAGAAATTTCAACTGTATTTGTGTTAAGTGCCCCTTTTTGTTTCCGTTTTATATAAAACTTCGTCGTTGCTCCCATGTTCGGTTCATGGTATTCTCAGCGTTCTTCTGTAGAACCACATTCCCATTGCTTTAAGTCTTCATCTAGCATTCACTGCTATATGGGAGTACTGATATTACGTAATAGTTCATTTAGTCTTTCTTTCTAACGAATTGCTATCAACTACCTGTCATCTACGTATCTTATGTTCGTCATTAATAAATCCTGGTCGGTTTTCTTGCTCACTTAGGATCGCTGTATATCATGCATAAATCCGGCGAGAAGATGCATCATTGCCATAATTTTTTCTATGTGCGTAATTCTACAAAAACTCGTTATCTATTCGCATGGAAGCTGTTCTTCGAAAAGGATAAGGATTACAGCAGTATATTTCGTAATGATTATATCTTCGATATTACGCCAAGATAAAAAAAAAACAAGTTTATGGATGCTAAGTCCTCATGTCGTCAAATGAACTGTGCTAAAGCTTTCCAAGAGAAAGAAACACAGCGTGTATTATCTCAATATATTTAATATACAAGTAGAAAAAGACAAATAGGAAAAAAGTGGTTGAAGATAATGTGCGTTTGCGGACTTGGCTTGTGAACAGTCTTTGCTGAAAGAAGTCCTTTTCAGTCCTCGACTCGCTTCTTTAGACAATTTATCTCCGAGAGGATGGCCCCTTTCCTCTGTAA
Organism: Acanthosepion esculentum; assembly: GCA_964036315.1. Lineage (NCBI taxonomy): Eukaryota > Metazoa > Mollusca > Cephalopoda > Sepiida > Sepiidae > Acanthosepion > Acanthosepion esculentum. Next base: position 85,300 of record CAXIWW010001007.1, read on the forward strand.
CTTGATAATATTGACTAGGGTTGAGGTGAAGGAACAGCGTTGATTCGTGCTGACTAACGCGTTGTGAAAAGGAAAAAAAAAAGAAAAAGACTTACATGGATCGGGATTGGTCCTTTCTTTCGCCATTCATTTTCTTCGTTTTACTCTGTACTTGAGTAGTCTTATTAATCTGTTTGATTATTCTAAATGCCACTTTCCTCCCATATAAATCAAGCAGATCTTCGTGTCATGCACTATCAAATGCCTTCGTGTAATCTATGAATCATAACTGCATTTCTTGTTTTACTGTCATGAACAAAGCCATAATAGCCTTATTGTTTCCAATTTAATTCTGCTATAATCTCTTAATTAGAATCATCATGGTTAATTTACTTACGAGGTTCATCTAGCTGATTTTTCGATAGAGTTCGTAATCGTTTTCACTAGGCTTCATGACAGCACTTCAGTATTTTGGCATATTTTGTGTACATTTCTGGAATGATGGTTTATTATTTTTCACATTTACCCACATACTATTGTCGTAACGGTTGTTGTTAGTGCAACAACGTTTAGGTCGTTGTGCCCTCTGGCCTTCAAGTGTTTCTCGATTCGAGTAACCTACAGGCAATTTAGAACTAAACCTATTATTTTATCTACAAGAGTAGTTTGTTTTCGTTCTACTGTCCATGTCTAGGTATATTCAATCTTGTTCTTATTTAGTACTGCTCGGTTATTGCTAGTGCTGTCTCCCTCGAGTCGAAGTTTGCGTTACCTGCAGGGACTGCCACTGAATTTTCGATACATAAAGTTTAAAATGTATTTTTAAAAATGAAAAAGCATTCTTCAATCTTCAAGATTTCATTTTAGATTTAATCTGAAACGAAATTAAATTTACTGTTTCCAGTAAGTAAAATATTCTGGTGTATTTTAAATAAAAATTATATAGATCGGAATCTCAACTTTTCGGTCGATTTAAGAAAATCTTCTTAAAAGCGGGCATTTTCATAATTTTAAGAAATTTGTAAACAAAACAAAATTATCGATATTAAAAATCTCCCAAAAATAAAATATATTTGTGACACTGAGTAAAATTAGAAAATTTAAAGTTAAATTTATCTGATTTGAAACAAATATTACTTGTATACTATATTTTTATGCTACAAGTATTTCTTAACAACGGGTCCTCTTTTGATCATGTCTTTAGTAACCTTACCGATTACTTACGTGAGGGTGGCAGCTAGTATGGATGACCAGAATTGACAAATTTACGAAATCTAAGTGAACACTATTTTTATTTTTAACTACCTAGTGATTTTTATATATTAACATATTTTCAGCAATTATCTAATATTTTATTGACATTTAATTACGTTTAAAGTTGCTTGTTTAAAGAGGACATAAGATCATAAAGCAGGACGCTGAGAAGGGACGGCAAGAGTAACTACAGAACAAGAGACACGAACGACAGAGAAACCAACCATGAGTAAAGTAGTAAAAAAGTCATCTAATATTTTCTACCCTTTATAGGGCCGAGAAAAATACAGTAGATTGACCTATTTCTAAGATGACTACTACTACCAAGTTCTAATGACTAAACAGAATACTGAGTCGAAACGGGATTTACTCCTCACTCCTACCAAAATCTTCCTTATCAACAAATTTCCGTTACTGCTAATTACAAAAGGCGAACTTTAATCTAAATCAAATAAAAATATTTATTTTATACCCTTGAGTCAGTTCGTTTTATTCCAATGTTATACACGGAATTTTTTTCCACTTTGCTCCAATATTGTTATTATTAGGTTGGTGCAAAAATAATGTCGTTTTCTCACATGAAGTTGAACGTCAAAAACGACTATTTTTGCACCAACCTAATAATATATACAAATTTATATATCGTTAGGTCATTATATGCTTATGTGTGATTATGTGCATTAAAATTAAATTCCTTGGACCTAATTTAATTCTTATGGATGAAAGCTAATTTAATTTTTGCTGTTACTCAGTTGTGAATATAAAACATTTTACATACAAATTGTTAGTTAACTTTAGCTGAAATATTTAATAGATTCATGATACTTTGATTCTGTAATCACTACGGTTTCTCTTAGTACGGGTTTGTTTCACACCCAATAATTTATTTGGGAATATTTTTTTCATCTAGAAAATAAGGGAAAGAAATACTGGGAAATGAAACGACAGCGAATAACGTCATTATTGCTTCAGGCTTTTATTAGACATTCGTCATATATATATATATATATATATATATAAATAATTCTGTGACTTCCGTTAGTCCGTCTGTCCCCACACCCTCTAAAACAGCTTGACATTGACCGATCAAAAATTTTGGGGAGAAGTGCAAAGCGATAAGGGGATGCAAAGTACAGTACAGTTTGTTTTACTGGGGTGCGTAGGACAATAATTTATTTTTAATGAGAAGTTTTATTTAGCATACAAAATACTCTCACTATTTTAAAAACAATTTAATGATTAAAATAAATACTTATGTAATAAGAATGATATATTGTTTCTTGTATATCTTTTCTTTAATATATTTTCATCGGTTAGTTGCAAAATTGAACGAAACGTAGGATTTGGAAATCTCGACAAAAATGTTAACTTCAAGACTAAAGACTGTGACGATTTCAACTCGCGTCAACGTATTGCATGAAAATTCTAGTAGAGAAAAATTATTTTGTTTTTTAATGCGCTTCCTTGATTAGACTATTTAATTGTACATTTTTTCCATTTCATTGAAGCAGACGTGAAACACACGAGAGCGTTAGCGCCTCCTCTGAATTCAATTTCTTTCTTTATGCTTTCTTTTTCTCTCTAAATCAAACAGCGTTTCTGATCTGTCTTTTCAGTCTTTGTTCAAAACGGAATAGTCCATTATTATGAGAGCAGAGCGTGACGTACGTTCTAACTTAGTGAGGAACAAAGGGACGTGCATAATATAATAAGTGTATCATTTGAAACTAATAGAAATGATGGAACTGTTTGCCCAGTACCCATATTTTAGGAAACAAGCTTGATAGTAATTTATTAAGCGTAGCTTAAATGTGGCACAAGGACGAAAGTATAGAGCACTCAGTGTTCATAATACTAACTAATAGATCTAGTGAGACGAGCTTCCTAACCATTACACAAGATCGAAGTGCTTAGAAAACCAGCTTGATAACTTAAAATGTCAAGGTATTCAGGAATCAAACTAGGTTGAATTTAAAACCTGATTGCATGTAACTGCACACACTTTTCACAACATATTTTAAGTTTTACTTGTGAAACGAAGTAATATTTACTAATTTCTTCTGGATGGGATTACTGTCTCGTGTCTAAATCAGCCTTCACAATAAAATATTTTTCTTACGAATTCACCGCTCAGCCATACTTCGAAACTCGTCTAGCTTTTAAAATGTAAACCAAATTAAGTCATTGATTATCATGAAGCTTCAACGTATTCATTTTATATTACCTAACAAAGCATCATCAAATGTATTGAATGTTAACATCTTACCATCTTCTATTTCATTGTGCTGTATGAGTTCGTAATATGTATCTGATTAATGAGGAGGTAACAGGTCACTTATTATTCCATATAACCGATTCCAGCTCTCTTTGAACTTTTCAAAGTCGAATTCAGAAATTAGTTTCCATGCATTTTAAAGACAACATCGGATTGGAAGGTTCGATTATTCATTTATATCTAAAATTGTATCGTCGACTAAATGCAGTGGAGCATTTCTGAGCGAGAGCAACTATTTCACCTTCAGTCGCTAATTTGTTTCATCTGTCAAAAGGTGTTTAGCCAGCTTTTACCTGCTTTACAATATTCGAACACTGAACAAACATTTTTAGATAGAAAGATATTTATACACTATAGTTTTCGTAGATTTTATGAATGCATAATTGTACTAACTAATTGATAGTAGATATATTCAAAGTAATAACTTTCTAAATGTTTAAATTAAGCACTATAACCGTTATTTTACATAATACCTCATCTCAGAAATATAGATAGATACTGAACCATTATTTTATTACAAGTTTTACTATTATTTTTCCTCAGAAAACCTATTAATGATAATGTTTCATAAAAACTTTAAAACATTACGTTAACCTGAAAAAACATTACTATTTCGATTAATCTATTTTCAATCTTTAATCTACATTCACGTTTGAATCTTGACCGTTTAAAAAAAAAATCTACGTTCAATCAAAAAATATTCATTGCCTTGTATCGTATTTTGTGTCCTGCGTCCATTTATGACGTCGATGTGATAGTTCTCCACAACGCCGTAGCCCTTGAACCTCTAAACATCACGTGACTCTTGACTATTCCTCTTGTTACCGCTCTATGCCAGCCATTCACCCAAACTTCCCCCCTCTAACCTTACTGCCTTCACTCTGTCCTGTGAGTGTTAAATCTCCGAACCATTTCATTCCAGGGTTCCATCAATTTCGACTGTCTTTCTGATTTTAAGCACATGTCCTTTTTCATTCCCAGTTTCTTTAAAACTTCCTCGTTTTTCACATATTCAGTCCATGGTATTCGCAGCATTCGTCTGGAGAATCCAATCTGTGTCACGTTGAGTTTCTTCGTTTGTAAGAAATTTGTCTAGCAATCAATAGGGAGACAAACATAACATCTTATCTGTAAATACTTTGTTAAATCCACTTTAGATGCTATGAGATGTTAATTCGCACGTCTATCCTCGGGGACGTCTCAGTTTTTCACTTCCACTTCGTTGATTCTGTCAATGTAATCGTCGTTGATTACATTTTCAGTCTGAGACTGAAAGTTTCGCTTTTATTTATTTATCAGCTAATAATAATAGATCTATACTAATAAATAAAATAATCCTGGAACATTGTAGGAAAAAAAGGTAGAAATCTCAGCACAGCTTGGATAGATTGCCGTAAAGTCTTTGATAGTGTACCACAGTCTTGCTACTTAAGGCATTGGAGATGTTCAAAGTCTCCGCGATGATAGCAAATTTCCTTAAATATAACATGAAACTGGAAAACCACATGCCTCAAAGATAATGCCACTTCTAATTGTTTGAATACCCTTAATCCACCTTTGGTGATAAGATATTTTGCCGTATAAATTGTCAAGAATGAAGGCTGAGACACGGAAGATAAGTTAATCCAAGCTTTATTCGGCAAAATACAAGCAGGGTTCACATCACGTGCTCCTGGTATTCTCAAATATGGCTGATTGTCGTAATCCGGAGAATGGGCCGTAAACGAATATGGTGTCGTAAAGGAGTGTCACAGACCATCTCTTATTTACGACAACAGCAGAAGCACCAGAGTATGGATAAACGTTAATTCTGCTTCTGTTCGTAAACCTCATTTTTTTCAATAGATTCACTTGATACGTTTGCCTTTCTTTGATTCGGAGAATAATGTGAACAAAAACTCTACACTACTTGCACACAGATCCTGCAAATGGTGCTGTAGCAAAGCTGACATGAACCGTGCGAACAAATATAATAACAATAGTAATAATAATAATAATTATTATTATTATTATAATGGTAAAAAGAAGAACACGATTTAAGAAAAGAAAAATACAGTGTTTGACAATGTTAAACAATACTTCAAGAGAATGTCTTCAAGTTATATTATAAAATTTTCACGTCTCTCCCATATATATATATATATATATATATATATATATATACCGACCTGTCTACCTTTAAAACGTAATAGGATAGTTGCGTATGCAAACTGCCTACTTCCGGTAATGAACTGAATGACAGAAGAGTTCAATAAAGCTGTTTGATTAATTCCTCTTAGTAACTAATCAACTAACGGTAAATTCTAAGATGAACAAGATTGACACCATATTAAGCACGTTTCAGTTGCATGCCTTCGGGCTGGCCGCGTTTCATTCGTTTTGACGCGCTCATTACCAGTACCGCCGTTTTTATTTTCATTACAAGTCCGTGTCGGGTGGGGGGCTAATAATGCCACAATTGGCGGGTCACCAACAGCCTCGAGGTTTGCTTTCTTACGCCGGGCGTTGACAGAGGGTTCGATCTTGGAGAGTATTATGAAGGCCGCATTCCCTCGCTTTACGGCTTTCGAGGGCTGATCGCAATGGTAGGCCCCGGAAGCAGTTCGATTTCCTCCTCGAGTGTTGATCGGCTTTGAGGGTCATTCCTCAATGCGGAAAGCAAGAACAGCTGATTGAACCAGCGGTATCTTGAATTGTACGAATTTAAGCTAATATATATATATATATATATATATATATATTATATATATATATATATATATATATATATATCGACCAGTCTACCATTAAAACGTAAGGGGATAGTTACGTATGCAAACTGCCTACTTCAGAGAATGATATTTGATTAATTCATCTTAATAACTAATCAACTAACAGAAAATTCCCCCTCAGAGAGCCTCTTAATTTTGTCGGAAGACAGAATACAGCTGCAACTCTAATTTGTGAGGGGTGGACAGGTCTTACTAAAAATCCTTTTACAGATTGTTTTTGTTGTCATCACCCGTCCCATCATGTCATAACATTGACAGAGGTTTTTATATTTTTGTGTACACAGTTGTACATATTTTTTTAAATTAATAATAATTACAATGTTAATAATAATCATGATAATAAAGTTGTGTAAGGAGACGCGGCACGACAAGTTAAAAAAGTTGGTTTCCGATCATTTTTTTTTTTAGCAGACAAAAGATTGTTAGACCTGAAAAATTATGTTCAATACAGAAAAATATGCAATGAGAAAATTATTTTGGGCGATAATTTTCTTATTGCATATTAAGTGAAAGCAAGAAGCCGGACGAGAATTATACAAGCAAGACGTATAGAAGAAGGAATTGGTATTATTTTTTTAACTTTCCTGCTTAAAAATACCATTTCAGTCTTTCGTTGCAGACTTGTTATATACTGTCTCTGAAGGCTAGATGCATTTTGTTTTACGAAAGTTTTTTCCTCTATTCTTTTCTATAATTAAAAATAAAATGACAGGTTCAACGCTTTATCCGTTTCGCAACTGTCGTGCTTAGCTTACTCTAAAATATTATTGTGTTATTTACTCTTACAAAAAAACCGTAATAGTGAAGAACGTTTTGAAAATAGTGAAAACTAAAATTCTCATTCTTCCACAGAATATATGGTTTCAATATGGCATAAAAACCTTACAGCTGTCTTGGCGCAGTTTTTATTACACAAAAACTTATAAAACAATATACATCATCTAACAGTAATGAGTTACATTAATTTCTTCATATTGTGAGAAACTGAACAATGTTAACGATGTGAACTCCCTTGCACCAAACCATCAATATTGCGGTTACCGTAGTACGTAAATTTTTATGGCTTTTAGTTTCTAGCGCTACGCCCAGTCGGATTTTGAATTCAGAGTTTTCTTCTCAGATTGGTTACCAACCAAAGCTAGATAATCCAGGTTCCCCTGCTTTAAACCTTAGTTGGTACAAAGAATAGATGGATTCATATCTTTTCGAGAGTGTGCGAAAGCGAACGCAACGGGATCGGGTGGAATTTGAACTCGACGCGCCAATAACCACTACACGGACACAGATTGTGAGAAATATTTGTTCAGAATAACTTTTGTGCGAAGATTATTAATGAATATTTTGTAATTTATGAACGCTTTCAAAAAGAGAAAATTGAACAGGCACGTAATGAGGAAAGTGGGCTTAGAAAATTTTACGCTTACATGACATATTGAAGGAAAGACGAACAGAATAAAACCGTGCTTAACCTTCCTCACAAGCGTGTGTAAATAGTAGGCAGAACAGGGTTTAAGAGAGATAAAGGCAAAATTTACTAACAGCTACAAAGGACAGGAAACTGAAGAGCCATGTGATTGGCAACCTCCTAAAGGGATATATCACATAGAATTATATGCATTATAACGAAAAATATGCTGATGTAGTGTGTCGTATATTACAATTTTGACGTCATTGATTTTAATAATTACTTCGCTATTGTTATTTCTGTATCGTTATCGACGGCTTTATCTCGTGTGAAAGAATTTAATTTCTTCTTTGCTGATCGCTTCCTTTAAGATGTTCAGGATCAGAAGTAGAAGCTTCCAGTTTCACTAAAATCTGCTCCCGTATTCAATTCCCAATCGCCGTTCGGTTTTGCAAGATTTGGTTGACGGTGAAACAAAATCAAAGTAGAAGAAAGTGCTAATGGCGTGAATTTGTTTAAGGTGGACTGACTTACCAGGAGTCAGTCACACACTTGATTTCATTACCTCCCTTTACTGCACATATGGAATGAAACATGCAGAATCCAGTTATTAAATTGCAACGGAATGCCGCCGACTTCTGTAATTTCTCGTGAGGCTTTCTGTAGCATGTCCGTAATGCGTAGCCCCCTTCATCCGCTGATTCAACCGTTGAGATCTGTTCTAATCGTCATTCACTTGTTCCACCGTTGGGTTTTTGGGGGTTGGTCCCGCTCAGTCTGGGTCCTCGTCTTCGGCCAAGGGTTATTTTTGTGTATACTGCATAATTAATGGTAACGGTCAATCACTGGTCGTGACTGAACTGGTGTGTGCCAGCCTGCATGGAAGTACTACCTCGTGTATGGGATCAGGACGTATATTAAACTGAAAGAGGAAACTGCCTTTAAATGAAATGATCCAGTCGATCTGAAGTTATTACGTAAATCACAAACCTGAGTGAAAGTCGCGAGCCTAGTCCGCTTTGACTTCCTTTATTTTTTAGTCTTCTTTCGACACAACGGGACAGGCCCCAATCCTGGTTAGCTAAACTTTTCGTTCTCCGTGCTGTGTGAATAATTGCTGTTCATAGCATTCTTCTGCTATGATCTTTCTCAAGATCCCCAATTTTCTGTTTTTATCTCCTTTTTATCTTGACTGGGTTATCTTGAATTTCTCACTCCACAATTTATTTTGACTTTCTTCACCTTTAGTGAGTGGACGTCTTTATTTTGACTATCGGCAGAATACAGTGGGGTTCTTATTTGTCTGCGGGGTGAATGGGTCCTAATAACATTTGTTTTAGTTTGAATCTTTGTTGTTTTTTTTTTACGTTATCACGACCCCCTCTTGTCGGGATACATAATTTTTATAAAAATGAAATGAGAAAATAAAAATAAAAATTATAAATATCCAGAAAATGTTTACATTATGGGGTTCCAGTAGGTTCCTCTGTGAGTATTTGGTAAATGTAGGATTGGTTGAAGAAATATGTGTACATGTGGAAATGTGTAAATTGTAATGAATGAATGGGTTGCGAATCAGCAGTGACGATCAGCATCACCCAACTTTCCCTTCAGCCTTGTGTCAAAATTGTATGTAAATGTACAACCATCATTCGACCGTAGTTGGGATCATCGAGCCAATGCAAACGATCGTTTCTTTTGTATACGATGTGCTACACCAGGGCTACATACAGTTTTGAATTCAGAGTTACTTAGAGATCGGTTGCCACTTGAGGCTATAGAACACCGTCTTCCCTGTTAATTACCCATATATGGCGGCGAGAAACGGATGCATACCTTTTCCAAGGGTATCAGCACCTAAATGAATGTAAGGAATCCGACTGGAATTCGAACTGCTCGAATTCCACAATCTGAGCTGCTATACCCATAAACCTCAATAACTCGATTGAGAAACTTTTGTCCAATTTTAAACGATTAGTTTAGACCTGAAACAAAGCTTGAGTTAAATTATTAGATAGTTATTTGGATTTATTATAAAAACTGCAGTCTGAAGTTATGTATATATTAATGTAATATAAATATAAGTCATCTGAAATCTAATAAAAACTATTTTTTCTTTTTTCCGTGATACATTTTCAAACACATGGAATGGAAAGGACTGTCGAGAAAATCTCACCCCTCGCCAAAAAAAATGTCCAGAAACGGTGCAGGTCGATGAAAGTAGCAAAAACATTTACCTTAAGTTACGAAAAATATTTCCTTCCGCGACGTAGCTTAATCGTCTGATAAGTTGCATTGTGTTACAAGAGCGAAAAAAGTAGGACAAACATTTCCTTTATAACCACTTCAGGGACCACGTGGTAAGAACCCACGAAGCCCTGTAACTATAAAAAAAAATTAGTAAAAAGGTAAGAAATTTTAATCAAAAAGAACCAAGAACCCAGGTAAGTACATTACACCTTACCCCGGCTGAACCGTCAATTTCTCCACGGGATCTAACAAATGTTGAAAAACAGAAAATAGCAAAGTTATTGAGTGAGGAAATGTCCACATTGAATATATCAAAGGAACTTTGCAGAGATCAAGAAGCGATAAAGTGGGTTGTTGAAAATATAACCAAGTTCAAAACTATAAGAAAACGAAAAGGTTTTATTAGCTTGTTTCATCTATGGGAACGCAAACAAAGATGAGTTATAGCGAACAACCACTTTGACAGGTGCTCAGATCTTTGAAAAGGCTGGAAGGATTCAAGAACGACAAAAGGTGTAGAATACTTCGCAAATTGGGATCTGTCAAGAAATGTGATAGAACTGACCTGTTGTAGTAGTACTTCAGTGCCCCCGGATAATAATACTTTGAGATTGCAACGAATTGCTTCGCTGCTTACAAACAACATCTGTCCTTGTAATAGTAACAGTATGGAACGGAATACAGAAAATTACACAATGAAATAAGAACCAAATGAAGGCAAGCTAAAGAAGAATGGCTAAACGAAAAATGTGCAGAAATAGAAAGACCGAGTATTACCAACAAAAGAGACATGTACAAGCAAATATGATAACAGGACAAAAGACATGTTTGTCAACAGGCTGCCTCAAATCAAAGGATGGGACCCTCATATTTGAGAAGGAAAAAAATTCTTCAAGGCTGGAGCGAGTATATTGGAGAACTCTTCCACGACGTAAAGAAACAACCAGCAATACACAGAACTACCGACGGACCTGGAATTCTGAAAGCCGAAGTAAAAGCCACACTGGCCAAATTCAACAGAAACAAGGCAGCCGGGCCAGACGGAATTGTAACGGAAATGCTGACATCCTTAGATAACTTTGGCATAGACAAGATCAAAGAAATAACAAATGAAATCTACAACAGCGGAGATATACCGGTAGACCTCAGCAGATCTATCTTCATAGTAATTAATGCCTCAGAAAACAAGCGGAAAAGAATGCGAACTCCACCGAACAATAAGCCTAAAGAGCCACGTGACAAAACTCATCATCCGTATTCAAATGAATAGAGCGCGCAGCAGAATCAGCCTAGAGACAAGATAAAAACGGTGCGGGTTCGTTAAAGACACCGGAACAAGGAACGCAATATTCATACTCAGAATCTTATCAGAAAGAGCGATACAGATTGAAAAGGACGTGAACCAATGTTTCATAGACTACGCAAAGGCCTTCAACAAAGTACGACCCAAAAATCTGATGGAATTGCTCAGCAACCTTGGTATATTCGGGAAAGATATCAGAATAATCAAGAACCTATACTGACAGTAAACAGCATTGGCGGCCACAATCTTAATAACATAAGATATGCTAATGACACAGTACTGATAGCAGACACGGAAGAGAAATTACAAAATCTCCTACAGAAGGTAGCGACGGAGAGTGAGAAGAAAGGACTAAGCATAAACTACAAGAGAGAATACATGGTCATCAATAAGAGGATGAGCCCGAAGTGCGATTTGAAGGTCGGGAACAGTAGAATCAAACAGACGCAGAAGTTGAAATATCCGGGAAGCGTTTTGACAGAGAACGTCAAGTGCAACTCCGAGCTCTGTAGACGTATTGGGATGGCCAATGACACATTCCAAAAGCTAGGCAGAGTACTGCGAGACAGAAGGATTTCTTTGCTAACAAAGAAAATACTTAGCATCTTTAAGGCAGGGAATGTTGGACGATTTCTTCAAAGAGGAAGAAACTCAAGGCGACAGAAATGTCCTACAGAAGGATGCTAAGGTTATGGACCAAGCGTGTGATGATTAAATTTTAGAGAGGTTGCAAACAAGAAGGAGGCTTATAATTAATATCAAGAAGAGGCAGTTGAAGTTTCTGGGAAACATAATGGGGAAGGAGGGCCTGGAAAATCCGATACTCACAGGTCGAATAGATGAAAAAAGTCAAGGGAAAACAATGCGTGACAGAACGTGGTCTGCGGGAGGAGTCAGAGGGAAAGAACGTATTGAGGGCTGCAAGCGATATGAGGTGGAGAGCGATGATCGCCTATGTCCTGAAAGGACATGGCACATAAAAAGAACCTAATACCATAGCAGTATGACGTAGTAACAGGCGAACAGAACTAACAAAAACCAATAGGTATCTGGAGAGTGGTCGGGATTTCCTTTATAGCTTTCCAGACGGTCTCATTTAAATGTATTGTAGTCTCGTCCATCCTATCAGATAGGATCTACTATAACAGCAAACATTAAAAAATAAAACTGGTTGACAAAGAAAAATGGATTCCCTGTTTCCTACTTTGACCGCCCGCCACACAACCGTTTGAATTCCATCACTCCACCTCTTCATCGAGATTTTTAGTTAGTACAACTTACAATATGTGTGTTATTAGTTTCATTATAGTTCTTGATCAATTATTTATTTGATTTTCTTGTTATTGAATAAAAAGTGATTTTTGGTGTTACATAATAACTTCCGATTGCAATAACTTTAATAAAATATGTTGAAACTACCTAAAAATTTACGTCAAGCTTTTTTTTTAATGTAAATTAATCGTTTAAAATTTTACAGCAGTTTTCAAAGCAAATTTGTGTTGAGGTTTATGTGATCTCTATAACTTCACACGGATTGTCTTTTGGGTTAGAATCCTGTTTTAAAGTTTTGATAGGGTCCTACGGCCATCACAACGCAGTAAATACCGATTGTTTGAAAAATCGGTTTGTACTTTTGTGCAGTTATAATTGACCATAATGATGGCTTAATTTGGAGCGCCGATTTAGTTGAACTCTTAGCAGCAGCATGTACATGGTTGAATACAAGTCGTAGTAGCAGAAAGTTGCTTACTGGTACAGAAGTACTGTGAGGCAACCACCCATAAAAACATTGGAGAAAAAGGAAAACATTTATCACTTAAACTATTACTACCATCTGACATAGGAGAGTGGTGCTGTCACGACTGGCAGTCTATATATAAAGTTTTGTGACTTCCGTTAGTCATACCCTGTAAAAATGCTGGAAAAAGGAACCAATTACGATTTTAAACGTCGCAAATGTTAGAAAAACAATAATAACGGATTACGAGTATACGTCGCAAAATATTAGGACGAATACAAGTACAACAGAGTGAAAGTCGTAAAATATTCAAAATGATGAAAAAAAAAACTTTAAGAGAATATTTTAGTCAGTTGGAAAACCCGACTAACTGATAAGGAACAAAAAATGCCAGTCGTTAAGAAGCAAACAGGAATTTAAAAAGAAAAACGCCACCGCGCGCTTACTTGGTTGCTGGGGTTTCAAATGTTGTTCTTGCGACGATGCCTTTTAACGCTGCAGCCAATGCCTGTTAACAGTTTTAGGATTTCGAGTGTGTCGCTCCAAATTGGTAGCTGAACAATGTTAATGAATTCTAGGGCGAAAAGTAAACATGTTAGAAAAGAAAGAGAGCAAGCTAAGAGCAGTGGTTCTATAAAGAACTTCACGCTGTGATGAGAAGTCAATGCAACAATGGTTTAGCGTTAATATCCCAATGCCAAAGAAAAAGGTCCTCTCGGGATGAAAATAAAATGAATATAAATTTCCACGAAATACAAGTGTTGAAAAATTTCAACGCATAGCCGTGCGGGGGGAATATTAGTCTTTTTTCTTGAAAAGACTACGGTAATAACATTCGAGAAGGGGCGGAGTCGAACAAATTAAATCTCTTTCCTCCTTGGAGAAAAGAGTTTGAATAAGAAGTTGAACAAATTCTGGTAGTCATACTTCTCCAAATGTCCGCTCAAGTTGGAAAAAAAAAACAAAGCCATTGATATATATATATTGTTACAAAATCTTTGTTAATCAGAACTACCCAGGAGCGAAGAAAGCAAAAAAAAAAAAAAATAAATAGATCTATTGTTCTCCCCTGTGGAAGCAAAAAAATATATAAAGCAAACCAGCCTTCAAGTTGGCAAAAAAATTTCCGCCAACGTTAAATCTCAAGCTGAGAAGCCAAATCACATATGCAAATAAATAAAATTTATTTCAAAAATATATTGACCGATTGAAACCAAATTTTGGCGAGATGCGCAAATTGGTAAGATAGTACAAAGTACAGTTGGTTTTTCTATGGTCCGTAGCTTGGTACAATAAACTTTCATTTTTTTTTTTAAACAAAATTAAGTTTTATAATTCAAAGTACTCCTAATATTTTAAAAACAATTTAATGATTAAATACTTATTTAGTAAAAATGCAATATTATTAAGTTTTTATATATACAAGAATCAACTTTCCACTTCGCCCTGTTTTTGCGAGAAATATAAACAAATCGCAAGGCCAAACGCTTCAAAAATATGGAAGTTTGCTCCAGGAAGAAATTCTGTATTGCGTGCTTGAGAGTAAGAAACCCTAAGAATTTATTCTTTGCTTTTAAAAAGGAAAAATGAAAAAAATCTATTTTCTTAAAAAAATATTGTTTACCATGAAGTCCTATAAAATAAAATAAAATTAAGGAAATTATTCAACCACTAAGTAGGGATTTTTTGTCAAAGTCTTTTCCAAACAACTTTTATCAATTACGGAGAAGTAAGCAAGTCAGAGTGGCTTGTCATCTGGTGTAAAGGAAAATAACTCCCTTACCTCAATACACGACACGTAGTAGCGACGTTGTGTTCCTTTGAAAAATGCATAAATCTCCCTTCCGATTAGTTATGACAATTGCTGTAAATACAACAAATGTGGCGCAAGGCCAAAAGAGGGGGTGGTGAAATGGACGGTCATCATTTGTCTTACTTTTAACCTTAGCTAGCCACAACCCCTGACCCAATCATACCAAACAATATTCCTACCACCAAAAACAACACATTCATACTTACCTTTCTTACTACACCGACCTAAATACTTCATTGTCTCAATGAAAATCCTAATTAATCCCATATGTACAAATAATGTCTGGGGGGGATAAAAATAACAAGTTAAATGAACCCCAATGATTATATACAATCTGACTTAAAATTATTTACAAGAAAATAAACAAAATCATGTTAGTAATAACCCCCCCCACACACACACACACACATACACACACACACAAATCCTAAATGTGACAGTAAAATCAGTTAACTGGACGAAATCGATACGGGACTTCAAAAATCTAGAAAACATTCATCCAACCCAAACACTCACACAGACATGCACTCATTCAGACACAACAACAAATACGAAAACACGCACGCGAAACGAAAGGCGCCCCGCATCCACCAGTGAACTGAAATCACTGACCACCTAACGAGGGAGGAGATGGGGAGTTAAACTAAAGGAAAAAAAGGGGGACAGAAATAAAGGGGGGGGGGCCAATGAGCAAACACACCCTAGCTAAGTTTACAGAAATAGAAAAGAAAAACTAAAGAATCAAAACCAAAAAACCTACTCTAGCCTAACTTCAGGGATGGGTTGACCAAGTTTAACCCAGGAAGAACAATATCCTGATGCCTAACCAGCATCAAAATGCCACTCTAGGTCAGCCGCTTTTACTCGGCACAAACGCGCAAGATTCACCCACATTTTGTCAAATTCTGATGAGGTGAGCCGCCGCCTTTCTGTCCTAATCTTGACTTTACGCTGATGCTTAAAGAACAAGATCAGTTGGGAAGAAGTAAAATTCTCGCCCTCATAGAATGCCTTCTGACGCGTCGTCCCAATCACGACTCTCATAACACCTAGTAAGCAACAGAACACATAATGTTCAGCCTTCGTCAACTGTGGCACCACATTGCTACAAACAGAACTGGCCTCAAGGACAAAGAACTTTCCCTGCAGCATGCGAACCATGAGGTCTTCAAAAAACTTGCACAACGGCACTACCACCCTGCAATGAAAGAAGGCGTGACCAATGGTCTCGACCTCTCCAGTACAGCGACGGCAGTTTGGATATTTCTCCAAGCCTGCTGAACAAAGTCTCTTGCCGACCCAAAGGGCCCCACGAATCATCAGCCAGGTGAGTGATGCCTCATCATTATTGAGGCATTTCAACCCAGGCACACAAGGCCTTATTGAGCGAGCCTCCTGCTTCGTAAGACCGAGTTCGTCAATCAGATCATCCTGAACGGCCTCCCCTGACTAACACTTTACAATGCCCTACGAGACAACGCCTGGACATTGGAGAGGCCTTCCGACGCCCGTGAGAGGCGTTTCAGAGCAAGACGACATTCACGGTAGAAGGAGCATTCGGCAAGGGGTGTACAGCCGGCCTCCTCCCGGCACGAATGCACACTTCTCAGGGATGGGAAATGTTTACGGACGTCTTCCTTCCAGAAGGCGCCCTCCTCATCCGATCCGCGAGACATTCGGTCCAGAAAGTTGATGCGAAGCATATATTGACGAATCTCAATGCTAGGCATACCCAGACCGCCCTCAGCGGGATGAAGGCAACAGATCTCGCGACATACCATAGGAGCTTTGTCTCTCCACAAGAAAGAGAACAGAAGCTTTACTAATTGTTGTGGTAGGATCCACCTAATTTGCATAGCGGAGTACCGACGATATAAATATGGTTGGTACCGGAAGACAGGGAGGCAAATCAAGAGATCCAACTAGAGACTCTGCCCGACTGCGACTTAGTCAACACATTCTCCAGGAACGGTATTCCCAGGAATATATAAAAGACTATATGTAAATATTGTGTACAATTTCTTGTTTCAATACATTTTATTCTAACTACATTTTGTGTTTGCATTATTATTCCATGCATTAGTCAAGTTTCAACACTAATAAAATGAGTTTGGTAGACGGGAGTGGAAGTACAGAGAGTCGGTAAAGGAGAATCGGGTAGATGTGAGAAACACATACTTCCGCCCTCCCCTTCAAGGAAAGCCTCCTCCGAGACCACAGATTAACCGCGATCTCGGCCTTCTCTTGTACCTCCGACCAATTCATTTCCAACTGGAGATCAGGACCGAACCAAACGCCGAGTATCTTGATCGGCCCATCCGTCCAGAGGAAAGGTCCGGGAAGAGAAACTCCCTTCCACGCACCCAACCGCAAGCCAACAGACTTATCGCGGTTGATCTTGGCCCCTGTCACCAACTCATACTCACTGATTTCTTTGCTGACTTCGTCAATCTCGGCTCTGCTCGCCGCTAATCTATCTACATAGAGTTGACGACTAAAATCGGCAGCAAACGTTCTAATTTTGGATTTTAATTTTTCCCTAAAACCACCCCCGTCAATTCCCTCTGTATCATTACTAGCAGCTGGTCCCGAAAATCGTGCTCACCAAATAGTGAGCAGTTTAATTTCCAGTACCCAGCCAACCTAACCTTAGGCTTGTCTAAGTTTACACGGACCCGGACATGCCTATCATCCGTATAAACTATATGATGGAAGCTTGGACACCCTAAGAGCCCTACATCGACTCTCCTAATTAAAACTCGGTCGAGGTAGCTCGCAAGCGTCCCAGTTGCCACTATTTGTCCAAGTCCATACTACCTCCCGAGGGTGCTCATTCCGGTACTTATCGACAAGATCAAACCCGCCGATAAAGTCCCGAAATGGTTTCACGTCCCGGATGTTAGTACCCGAATTTTGCACTATACGATCTACATCGGGGGCAAGTACGGCATTCCAATCCCCCGCTAAAACTACCCGACGTGATGTCGTCAAATACGGCCCGATCTGCCGAAACGAAGCAGGCCGCTTGGAATGGTTATTGGGCGCATAAACCCCAATGAGACGTAAAGCCTTATCCTTTATGGTAACATCCAGCACGCAAAGCCTGCCCGCCGGATCTGCGCGCCGGATCTGCGAAGACAAGAGTACATGCAGCCTTCAACGACTTGCTCACTAGCCAAGAGACTCCCCACAAACGATCATCAAAACATGTTGAATAAAGGGAGAACCCCTTAGACAGTATGTCCTCACGGTCATGAGAAGAAAACCGGGTCTCTTGCACACAACAAACATTCACCCCGAGGCGCTGAAGGTCACGAGAGAGCCTCGCCCTGCGAGACTCGGACCTCAGGCCCCGCACATTTATACTTGCTAACCAGAGAGCCATAGTACTGGTTTGAACATGGCCGGGGTAAGGATACCGACAGCCTCTCCCATAGAGCCATGGCCTATCAGTCTTGATGGTACCGTCTTGGGAGATTCCGCCGATATCCCAGGGAAATGTCAGTTTTAGGGCTCTATACAGGGATGGGTGAAGTAAAACGGGGACCCTCCCTGCACAAAATTGTTTTCAATTTTTTAACTGCTCGTTTTGGACGATTGCAATTGGTAGAGCCATCTTGTAAGACATTATAGCCTCAACAAGCATTGCCCAAATCTACTTTGCTCCATTACTGTAAGAATCCTTTGGGCAAGCGGAAAGTTTTGAGGAACTTCAATGTCTTGGTCTGCAAACTGCCTTATAGAGAACAAGTAGTTGAGGTTTCCATAATCCCGGGCTTTCTCCGCCTGGGCAGGGGAAATGCGACAAACATCCTCTCCCGTGTTGAAAATGAGCTTCTGTGCCTTTTTCTTTTTATCTTTTAGCTCCTGTGTGGGGCTTCTCTGTCGTTTGGAAGAGGCGTGGGGGGGGGGAATTTCTGTTTTTTTTTTTTAACAGGGGGAGGACTGGGAGTATGCAGAGAGGTACGGGGATATCTTTGTTTAACAGGGGAAGAGCTGGTAGTATGAAGGGGAGTGTGAAAGGTTCTAGTGTATAGGGGCTGGGATCTCTGCTGAGAGGACGAGATTTGGACGGAGTTGTCAGAGGGGAATGTTTCTTCTTGGGGGAAGGTGCGGACCGGGCAGAGGACGTGGAAGGAATAGGATTTGGAGGTTGAGTGTTTTTGTTTATCTAATTTCAATTTTAGGAACTTTATTTTTTCTGATTTTTCGTACCCAGGATCACATTTCCTTTGTTGGTCTTGGAAGGATTGCTGAGAGGCCGTGGCATCACCCTTAACGTTGCCAGAGGGAGTGAGACTGTGTGTGTCTTTCGTCATTGGGGCTTCAGGGGACTATCTGGCGCTTCCCTCAGGCCTTAACAGCTACCAGCCATTCCCCCTCATCCTTCTCCGCAACTGCACTAGCAGCGGACGACGGCTCTTTGGGGAATGTGGCCTTAGATGTTTCGCGAACCGGAGGATTAACCAACCCGGTCCCTGAAGCTGGCACGCCCATTACAGGCGAGGCGGAAGGTAAAGACGCGGTCAGAGGGGGATTTTGGTCTACTGGAGCTTGATTACCAGAGGCCTTCTTCTCTAGACAGGAAGAGGAGAGGTGACCAGGCTTTCCACACTTCCAACATAACGGTTTGCGGCCGGTCACAATGACCGGCAGCTTCAAGCATCCAACATCCAGACAGTTGGGGATGGAGCGGAAGGCTTTTTCGTCCAACATGATTTCAAAGCTCCGCCCCAGTTCAGGCTATCGCAGGAAGCGCCCAGAATTTCGCCATACTAGGACAAAAACGCAGCGAGATGTTCCCCAATAACCTGAGGAGGGACCTCGTATATAATGGTCCTTCTTCGGCCTTTATACTCCGTGCGCAAGATAAAATCTTTTATTAAGTAACGGGTCGATGCCGCAACGCAGTCTTCCGGCGTGGGTAACAATACGTCCTACATGAAAAATCCGGCTCCCTTAACTCTTCTTAGGGCCTTGATCCCCAAGGACTCCAGTGCTTTCAACACTGTTTTTCGTCCGGCCACAAATTTTGTGCGTACGCTTGTCGACAACGAAAACTGACACTATTCTTTTGACAATTTTTCTCAATTCGATGGCGTCTTCTAAGAGTCCACCTTCTAAGACAAGGTGAGCGTAACTCTTAGCTCGCACCAAGAACTCCGCTAAATTGATAATACAGTTTGGAGGGGACTTCCAACAAGAGGGCGATTCCCGGCCTCTGAATTATCTTTAATCATGTCTTTGTTTGGGCTTCTATTAGCCTCCATATTTTTCTCATTATGGCCATTATTGACCTCCATACTTTTTGGACTTTGGCCATTTTTGGCTTCCGTAGTTTTTTTACCCAAGTCTTCATTCACTGTATCTGCTAATCGTCGGATCGTCTTTATCAGGTGTTTTTTTCTTCACAGAAAATAAATGTTTCTTAACAGCCATGATAGGCTTTTTCTTTTTAATAAGGAAGGATGTATTTTTTATAAAATTTATACAACAGGAAGGGAAGGGGAGAAGTGGAAAGAAACAAAGACCGCCTATAGGTGGGGGGATGCTAAATAAAGTTCGCCTAGTAGCGAAAATTTAAAATGACAACGAAAATAAAGCAGTTAATAAAAAAAACACAAAACTCGCCCGAAAGCGAGAAAGCAAATAAAAAAATGAATTACAAAAACAAAGAACAGATAAATACAAAAATCACATGACAAACGAGAAAAAATAAAACAAGGTTCACCTAACGCCAAGAAAAAAAATTAACACGTACAAAAATTAAAGAACAAAGTTTGCCTAACGGCGAAACAATAAATTTAAAAAAGAAAACACGAAAAGAAAAAACGAAAACGCTCGACAAGTAAACAAAAAAGAAAATACGAAACTTACAAAACTAGACGGAGCTAGTTACAAAAACAAAATGGCTGACGCCAAAACAAATAAACAAAAGAAAATAGACAATACAAAGGTTAGAACAAAATAAATGGACAAATAGACAGAACAAGGGTTATTACGGAATAAATAGACAATACAGAAATGGAAACGAAAAACAAAACACGAAAAATTTAAAAGGAAGAAATACAGAATTAACGTTTAGTCAAATAATAAAGCGAAAAACGGACAGGGGTTACAAACAAAAGAAAAAACGAAGATATAATTAAAAGAGAAATTAAGGAAAAAGAAAATTAAAAAGAAAAACTGGGATAAAAGAAAAAGGAGCAAAAATAAAGGGGGTAAAATTAAAAAATGTTGAGGAAAAAAAAGGAAAAGAAAAAATCAAAATTTTTTAAAACAGTCGTAAAGAACAAAAGACAGTAATAAAGTCACACTTAACAGAAATAAAGTTCAAACACAATAAGTGTAATTTCCAAAAAAACGGGTAGCAAAACAGCAGTCAGGAAAGGTCAACAACTTTCAGGGTGAATTTCTGACTCCGATTAGTTATGACAGTATTTACTGTCGCCCCCACGAGGGATAGATGTGGCACAAGGCCAGGTTTAAAGTGGGGTATTCCCAAGCCCGTAGGCTTGGCCAAAAATATCCCGTAGATCCCGTATTATCGGGATCGGGTTGGTCAACCACCCCGAACGAGACTCTGCCCTTCGGCGGAGCCTCGTCCGGGTTCCTCTCTGCACAGAGGCAGAGAGTTGGACCGTCCAACAGAGAAGACGTCGCCGTCTGCTCTGTTGCAGATTAGTTATGACAGGTGTATGATGCTGAAGCGTTAGCTTTTATACAGCTTATCGCGTTTCAACCAATAGCAATCCGCGTGCTGATTAGTCGGACTGGAAGATAACATTTGACTGGAGTCGTAGCCAAGAACGCCGAATGGTCATTCGGTTTATTATTATTATTTTATTATTATTTATTTTTATTATTATTATCATAATAATAAATAAATATAAAACAATGTGAAGGTGCTGGGGTAGTGTTTTTTTTCTTTTAAAATTATTTACTAAAGCTCCGTGCGAATTCGGTAACGGTATCTTCCGAAGGGACATTGTACCAGGAATAGAACCTCATTTAACTACAGTTTATCAGAATTGCTCTCGTTCGTGAAAAAAAACTCTGCTTTTTAAAAGCTTGAAGAGGATCGTAGAAGAGGGCTTTAGCAATGTATAATTTTATTAGCGAAAATATCTTCATTTATATTTCTTTCCAAACGGAAGCTCTACGTGCTCCAGCTGCGCAGAGACACATTTTCAGTCATTTATCTTTTAACCACGGAAACGTTAACTTCCGATTCGCGTCGTGATCATTACAGATCTAGTTCTTAAGTTACTTTAAATAACAAGAAAAACTTCCGAAGCTCGAAAAATCGTCTCAGACGTGAGTAATGGACAGTTCTGACTCCTCAAATCTTACCGATTTATTTACTTAGATTTTAACAACCGTAGAACAAGAACAAAAACGTTTCATCCGTTCTCCTTATTACGATTATGTGATGTAGATTCGTGGGAATTAATCGCTTTTTCTATGTTTTTTGTCGTTTCGATTATTCTAGTACCTGATGACCAACGAAAGAACTCGAAAGATAAAATAGAAGAGTTATGACTTTAAAGAATTTCAGAGAGAAAACGCGATCCCGAAATGCGAACGCGATTTATGAGAAAGATGCATTCAAAAAATCTAACGTCCTGGGTATGGCGATAAATTACATCCGGCAGCAATGCCTCTAACTGGGAGGTTTTGTGGAGCCCGGAACAACCTCTTAATTAATTGCTGTTTTCCCCACATCCACTCTGACTCGGTGTGATAGCACCTGTCACTGTCCCAGCTCTGGCAATTAGTTAACGCCCACACTGAGGTCAAAGCACTATAAAATAAACTTTATAGTTTACAAGTAATACATTTCTGTAAAAATATTACTAGTAATAAAATTCTGTAAAAACAAATTACTAGCAATAAATTTCTGTAAAAAGAAATATTACGAGCAAAAATTTCTGTAAAAACAAATTACTAGCAATACAGTTCTGTAAAAACAAATATTACGAGCAATACATTTCTGTAAAAACAAATATTACGAGCAATACATTTCTGTAAAAACAAATATTACGAGCAAAAATTTCTGTAAAAACAAATATTACGAGCAATACATTTCTGTAAAAACAAATTACTAGCAATACAGTTCTGTAAAAACAAATATTACTAGCAATACAGTTCTGTAAAAACAAATATTACTAGCAATACAGTTCTGTAAAAACAAATATTACTAGCAATACATTTCTGTAAAAAAATTACTAGCAATACATTTCAGTAAAAAAAAATTACTAGCAATACATTTCAGTAAAAAAAATATATTAGCAATAGCTCTAACTATCGACAAAAACTCTCTTTACAAAAAGAATACGTCAACGAAGCCTGACCTACAAACTGCTTTCTTAAAAAGAATAATTTCTATTCATACGAACCTATCGTAAAAATCTTGTCGGCATTAAATAACACATTGAGGTCGATTTGCCGTAATACAAAATAAACCAAACCAAAATTTAAGCAAAGTAATAAGAAACAACAAAATGTCTTTAGAAACAAAGAAAGAGTACTGAACTGTTATATGATATCAATCCTCTTGTATGGCAGTGAAGGCTGAACGATCTCATCACATGTAGAGAAAACAGAAATGTTTCTTTTTTTTATACTAATGTTCACCCAATACAAGGACCAAGAGCCTCTGAAGGTAGAGGGTTACTCTGGGGTGATGTATGAGCGGAAGAACAGACAAGGTTTATGAAACAAAAATAAAGTTTAAGAATAGGCCATGCTTGTAGTGACTCAGAAAACATGCGGAGTGTCTGTTCCACAAAGCAGCATTTCTTGGGAAGAAGCTGTTCGAGTAGAACTTACTTATTAATGAGGATACGAAGGGAATGAGGGATGCTTCCCACTGGTGTACGTGGCATGGCGTGTCCTAATTATAAAGGTAAGGGTCGGGTGGTTTGCGGTGTTTCGTCTGTGGGAAATGTGCTGTAGGTTGGACAATAATTACCCACATGTTCGCGTAGACGCTTTTGGACTCTATCAAAACAGGCAAGCGGGAACTGGGCAGCTCCAGCCAATATATGGCAGCAGTACTCCATTTTTGGTCTGATCTGACTCTTAGAAGGATACCGAGAATTCCATGGACGGAGAGTGGAGACAGCAAGGAGTATTAAAGAAATATATTTTTATTAAAAAATTTTTGAAAAATGAAAGAATATTTTCTACTTATAAAATGCTTATGATTTTTGTTTAGTGGGATCTCTGTGAATATGTTGTATTGTGGTATATGTTGGATTGAATGGTGATGAGTTCTTGTGGCAAGTGAGGAATTGTAAGAATGACTGAGTTGTGAAACAGGTTAGCTAGGTGTAGGATAGTCAGTGACGGCCAGCCTTTTCCCACTTCTACCTTGTGCCACAAATTAATGTAAGCATTAATTAAACACTATAATGTGTACTCCTCCAACAACTCAAGTTGAAACTCGTGGTAAATTTGTTCAGGTATTCATTTTTTTAGGCGTGTTTATCATTAACAACGACCCGACTCATTTAATGACAATGTGGAGGTGCTACTCTGGAAGTGAATTTTTCATACTTCGAGCAACAATGGAACACGTAATTCCTGGAACGTTACTGATTTGAGGTAAACTTTAGTGAAACACGTTTTCTACACACCTACCCACCCCAATACAGATTAAGTACATTTTTTAGTTCATTACTAGCGAGTTCAATCTTAAATAGGTGCTCAGGTTTGATTTGCTTTGATCGAGTTTATTTTGTTTTACAGCATAATGTGTTATTTAATGCCGACAAGACTTTTAGGATAGGTTCGTATGAATAGACTATGTATTTGCGAGAAATCAGTTTGTAGATGAGGTTTTATGGAAGTATTTTTGCAAAAACGGGTTTTTGTCGAGTGATAAATATATTGTTGGTAATATTATTTTTTAAATCTTTACTGGTAATTTTACTATAAAAATGTATTCTTATATTTTCATAGTGTTTTGACCACTGTTTGCGGGTGGTTAACTATTTGCCGATAGCAGGGACTGTAACTGGTGCTACCACTTCGGCACAGACAGCACACAATGTCACGTGGTTTCTTGCGCTTCCGTTTTCTGTTTTTACAAAAGTCGATTGTCGTCGGAAACATTTCCTTCTGAATTTTCCCTTGTTGAACTGTACCACTTACGACAAAATTAGTAATAATTGGTTTCGTAGTATCGGCACAATACGACATATATTCAATTTTGTTTGGGAAGCCCTGCTTGCATTGAAAATAGGCATTCAATATCCCGGCTTTTGTCGAAAGTCGAATATGCGTAGAAAATACGGATTCATCTGGAAGATAAGGTAGGCCGAGTTTAAATATATTCAATAATATTAGCATATTTTAAATATGTTCTTGAAATTAGATTTGGCTACATTGTGATTCTTTTTTTTTCTTTCTTCTTAACGTAACATATTTTTAGTTTCCGGTTTTATCGCTGTGACCGATATTTTACGAAGAGGTGAAAATAATTAAACATAGTATTTACAAGTAATTTAAAACTGGTTCAGGCAATAAGCAGAAATGACCATCAAGTTAAGTTCAATTTTTAAGGTTTATTGGGTTCAAATACATTTTATGAACTTAGTAAATCCTTTCAATCTCCCGTGCAAAAATCCTACTTTGTTCATTTCATTTTATCTAATTTAACAATCACTATTTTTTATATTGTCTTTACGTCAATGACAGGGACGTAGATATCAATATCTGCTCAAGATTAATATTTTAAAGCTAATTCATTTAGCTTTTCGTAATGTAGTTTAAATACAAAAAATACTGCTGGATTTTTCATGAATGCATCTCTTAAAGTTCCTGATGCTGAGATTTTTATCTGTAAAACTTGACTGACCTATTCGGGCATAGCAAAACAAAGAGTCTGGGTGATAAATCAAGATTTTAAAATGTGGCGGGGGTAAGTTTTAAAGATTATTGATTCTATATATTTTTTTTTATATCTTATTCTCTCATAAAATATTTTGATATTTATAAGCACTTTAAGCATTTTTAAAAAATTCTAAATACAGATTATTTCGTTTTTCATTTGTACTTATTTTCTAGAAATGATATTTGCAGACTTCCTCCACATAAGACACAAATGTACATTTTTAAAAGCTAATGTTTCGAGAAAAACACGAAAAAAGTAAAATTAAATTTTATTATTTACTTCTAAAATTAAGAGCAGTAACAAATTTTTAACAAATGATACAGCTCAGATCCACAGCATTTTAATAGATGAAGATCAAGAAGGCAAATTTCTTTTTGACGTTTCCCTACAAGACGTAGGCGGACATGGCTCTCCACAACTTCCCGTCACTTGTAGCTCTTAATAAATTTTGTCTTTATGCTTTGTCTCCTAATACCTGTTCCGTCATCTATGTACTCGAGCTCACTAAGTGTGCTATGCGTTGATTTCCTTTTTCCCCCAATCTATCCCGTGTGTTTCGGGCACTTCGACGTATCGTAGTGTAACGGTTAACAAGCTTGTCTCGCTAGATCAATTACGATTAAATAGTGAGTTCGATCCTCACTGGGTGCCCCATACTTTTGGCCTTGTGCCACATCTAAGATTCGCTTGGAACATCACCTCTGCGACACCGAGTCTGTGTAATGGTTAGCAAGCTTATCTCGCTAAAACGGTTACTACTGAGTAGTGAGTTCGATCCTCACTGGGTGACCCCTACATTCGGTCTTGCGCCACATCTAAGCTAAACTTGTAAAATTACTATCTATCCCGTGAGTTCTTGCACTGGCGCTATTATACTTTCGCACCCCCATGACACTTTCAAC
The DNA here is from genome assembly GCA_964036315.1 of Acanthosepion esculentum. Lineage (NCBI taxonomy): Eukaryota > Metazoa > Mollusca > Cephalopoda > Sepiida > Sepiidae > Acanthosepion > Acanthosepion esculentum. The sequence continues at coordinate 111,890 of CAXIWW010001007.1, forward strand.
CTCACGATCATTTTTTGTTTAAAAATACAAATAATAGATTTCCCTTTTTTCTTAATATTTCATTCATAATTTGTGAATTATAATTCAAAATAATACATTTCATTTCATTATCTTTCTGACTTTCTTTTTAGAAACTTTTGACAGCAGAAACACATTTACAGAAGCTTTTTAAATCCATTGCTAGTGTTTGTAAATTAAATTTAATTACTAATAATTGCAACAGTCCAACTGTTGTTTTACATTAATTTTATGAAGTTAAACTTTTAAAAAGAAACTGTTTCAAAAATAAATTTCTTTTCATTTTATAAATTTATATCTGGTTGTGTTTTACTTTTTAGGGGTGGGTGCGAAAGTGTAATAGCGCCCTTGCCCTCTCTCCGTCTCGTGAGTACCAACTAGAATTCCTACCAGAATTCATTATTGACGGCCCTAATGTTAACAACATAAGGCAAATTTAGTCTTCTGTTTAGATATTTTAGCATCCCGCTACCACTTTCTTACCAATGTTGAATTTTGTACAATTTTGTGCAAAAAATAGATCAGAGAACCTACTCGGTTTATTTTCAGGAAATATCAGCTTTTAATTGGTCAATAAACACACAAGTGGGTGTGGCAATCCACCCACGTACAAATATTTGTCCAGCGTGTGACCAAGTCAAGTTTTCCCACCAATTTTCCATGATCCTGTCACGTGTTTACATCAATTATAAATAGCAAACACGAGCTTGCTGCTGCTCTCCCCATCTCCTCTCTCCCCCTCTTCTCTTTTCCTTCGAAGATGTGTGTTTTTAAGGATTCTCGTCTCGAACATGTGCGGCCAGACGTTAAAAGCACATTCACGCGTGCACGTACGTACGAAATTTTCCAAACTACATTACAAACATACAACGCATTTCCAAACATGCAACAAGAACTTTTCTCTTTGAAATACTTTAAAGCTACAGTTTATTCAGCATTTATCAGCTTTATAATTCATTCAGCTTTTGTGAGCTCAGATAAAAATAATTCAACCTCATTAATTCAGTCAAAGGGACATAACACCAAAACCTCTACGCATGTAGAGACAAAAATAAATATAAATGTTGATCTTATAAAACCGTTTTTATCCCTTCTTGTGTTTCATATTTTGTGATATTTTACGTTAAATATAAATCGTGTGGTTTTTGTTAATAACAGACATCTACAAATGGTTCATTCTTATTAACAAACCTCAACAATATCATATTCACCAAAAAGTAAAAGGGCTGAAGTCACACTGACGTCAATGATATTTGTCATAGCGTCTGGCCATGCACAAATAGTCAAAATTATTTACACTTATCAATCTACAATACATCATTGAACACTTCATTGTTTTTCTGCGAGCGAAAATGAATGTCGTTTTTTGTTTGCTTTTTCAACGATTTTTTTTTTCAAATAATTATATTAATTCTATTTTTATTATTATAAATAACAACCTCCTTGACCTTGAAGCAACTTCATGCTTGATGCTTTTTTCCTGAACATTTTGCATTACTTTTGATTACCCAATACAAGGCTCAAGAGCCACTCAAGTTAGTGAATTATGTTGTAGCGCGAGTGTCAGAGGAGGAGGAAAAGGTGCAGATTATGAGGTTATGTAGGTGAGGTAACGGTTAACTGTAATAGGCTACTATTGTAATGGCCGGGAAAGCACCCACTAGGGAATCCAACAAAGTAGCAGGTCTTGGGAAGATGTTGAAGTGCAGCTTCTTTCATAATCATATAATACGAAGAGAATGAGGATGATTCGTCTCGGTCTACGTGGCATGGAGGGTTTTAGATGTGAAGGTCAGGACTAGTGGAAAGAGGGAATGCAGCTTCTCAGAACATTTGTGGTGGACCGGCCGTGTGAGGGTGAGAATGGAAGAAGTAGAGAAGATGAATTATTTCTGGCCGGTCCAGCCACATTAAAAAGAATGTTGGACCTTAATGGGGTCCAAAGGAACAAACGAGACAGATATATGTATGCGAACAAATATATATTATTAACAAACAGATAAAAACAGATTGATACACGGGTTTACAAATACATTTAAAACATGTATAGAACGTTTAGTGTCTGTGTGGAAAGTTATTGTGTGTGTGTGTTTGAGTTGGAATGTCCGTACGGTTTGGTGAATCTTGTTCTAGCGTATTCCCTGAACATGGGAAACGCTAGTTGTGTGTGAGTTCACATACTGGAAATACCTCGCACCACGTGCGACAGTTGCCGACCTCCAGCGAGGCCGGGTAGCCGCCCGTGGGCGCAGCTGTGGAAAGAAAGAGAGAGAGACAGAGGCGAAAGGTCAGCCCGTATTTATACTCCCGGGAGGGAGAGACCTCTAGTGAAGTGTTGAGAAAATGAGGGGGAGCTAACTGCGACAATACCTCCCCTCTGGATTAAAAGTGAGAAAAAAAACGAACTTTTAACATGTGAAAAGTTTTTAAATATTGTTCTTGTGCGCTGAAAAGAAAATGTGTCTGTTGTTGCGATGCTGCTTCGACAAAATGTGCTTTGTATTTCTCTAGTGGGTCAGAGAAATGTCGGTAGTATTCTGCTTTTGTTCTTTTGTCCAATGCTCCACGTGGAGTTGGGTTTGTCAGTGACGTTGTGTTGAATAAGATGGCTAAGTGTGTTGAACAAAAGTCGCCAAATTGGTTGAAGATCTGCAAAATTCCGTGAGTCGAATTTGCGCAGGCGATCTGTTGAATAATAAAATTCGCTTATTCGTGATTAAGTAAATCTTTGCAGTAAATTTTATGTGAAAGATGCGTTGAAAATGTGATTCGAAACAGTGAGTCGTTCGAAGGATGATTTCGAAACAGTGGATCGTTCGAAATAATGTTAAGCAAGCAATGGCGTACGATGTCGCCACGTGGTGTAGAATTAATTGTTTGCGCGCCCTTTTGAGTTTCAGGATTGGACAGGTTGCGATTGCAATGACCAGTTGCAAGTAGCGAGAAAATGTGGAATTTGCAATATTTGTAGCGACGAATAACGTGCATGCAAATTTTTCAGTGATGTCGCATCGTATGTAATGGAACAGTGAGTCGTCCAGAGAGAAGTGTGAAACTTGAGAGCTTCCACGGTGCCATGCGGTGGAAAATACC
>CAXIWW010001008.1:5000-32500 GCA_964036315.1 Acanthosepion esculentum
ATATATATATATACATATATATATATATAGCCATTATATATATATATATATATATATACATATATATATATATAGCCATTATATATATATATATATATATATATACATATATATATATATGCCCATTATATATATATATATATATATATATATATACACACACTGGCATGCAAAACTTTTGTACAACCTAATTATTTTTTGTCAATTTTATCCCAAAATCAATTGTGTTTACTGAATATCTGTATATTTATGATCTCTGAGGGCCAGAAAACAAATCACTGTATTTTCATTTATGTTGTATTGCAGATGATAGAGCATCTTAAGTATAATGATACTGTAAAAAGCCCATTAAAAAAAGAGGTTCACAAATCTTTTTGCAAAAAGTGATCTTTATTATTACAGAAAGTACCAAATATCAAATACATAATTAGTAATTAGTGGTAATGCCTTTGGCTTAAATAATTCCTTCAATTTGATTTGGCTTTTAATGGAATACTATACAGATTTTCTTGGGAATTTTTTCTCATTTGTCTTTGCAGTAATTCCAAAATGCATGATTACATCATTTTCATTGGAGCACATGTTTCTTCATTTTGCATCGCAATGGTTTAATTATATTGAGACCAGGACTGCTGGCCAACTTGAAAGGTTGAACATCTTCATCCGCAAGAAAACTTTGTTTTGCAAATGATGTATAGCAAAGAGCATTGTAATGATTTCTTCATCTTTTGCAGTTCAGTAGATTAGACCGTAGTAAACTAATATAATTTTTGCTATTTATATTTCCGTAAACTTTAACCAATTTTATTCCACAATCATTTTGATACAATCTCACACTATTACATGTCCACCACCAAATTTTACAGTGTTCATCTTAGACTCATGAACAGATGGAATGATTCCTACTTAGAAATTTGCATATTATCATGACTTTATCATCTCAGATCTTTCATTGGCCCAATAGTTTTGCATGGTGTTTTTCAGCCTCAAGCTGCTTAAAGTGGTGTATCTTCTATTAAAAGGCACCTACAAAAATGAAACAATCTATTTTAAAATTCTCAAATTATACTGATAAAAAAACAATCTTAACTTAATAAAATAAAGATGTATAATCATTTTAAGTACTTTTCCCAAAATCTTTGCATGTTAATGTAGTGAAAGGAATGTTGAGTCATTCTTTTAAATATTCATGTAACTGATGAATTTTATTTACTTCTTTCTTGTTTCCTTTTTATATCATTTGTTAATTGGTGATTGCTTATCCTTAAGAAATAAAATTTAGTGCCTTTTATTTAATCTGGATTCTGGCAAGATTTTTCATGTTTTCATAAATTACTTTAGTTTTCCTCAACTCATCTTGAGTAATTTAACTTGTAAAAATCAAAAACAAGATAGTGTGTCAAATACTTAAATAATGTTCAAGTCTATGGTATTTTTATTTTCAGTTTTTAACTTTTTTTGTTACTCTACAAAAGAGTTAAAAATTATCTTAGAGCTGATACTGCTTAGCAAAACATAAAATGATAAGTAACTCACAGTAATAGGAACTGGTCAACAATAGTTATTGAAATTATCTCATAGTCTTTGTTGAAACTGAGAACTACTTTAGATATTAAATTGATAAATATAATAAAAACATTTTAACTAATTTCTAATTTCCATATTTGAAGGCATATATGATACTTTTTTCACCAAAATGACTGAAGATATGAAAGTGAGAAGCTTTCTTAAGCAAATACTACTATAGACACACAATATTTCCTAAATATTCAACATTTTGTTTAACCATGGGTCCTATATGCAATTGAGCCTTCTGAGAAATACATAACATTTATGATTCCTTATAAAAATAAAATATATTGATCTTTTTTATTAATAAAATTAATTTGAAATAAAGTTTTATATTTTAAAAAGTATATGTATATAAAAAGATATTTTAATTGTTTATATTTTTAATTGTGCACTTTTCTGCAAATAATAGATTTTGGGTGATGAATCTTTCATATGAATGACTAGCCTCCAAACTAGTAGACTGTCAATGAACTTTTCCCTGTGTGAATTTTTTGATTTTTACTGGAAAACTGATTAGCAAGATCTCTTTCTCAAAGTGATTATAACAAGAATATATGATATATGTGACATTCAGTCCTAAATATACAGTGCATATATTGATTATATATCTGGGTTCATTATAAAATATGTGTATTTCTTTTTTGTTTTTTATTGAATACCTTTTGAAATTCAACTATTTAATAGATTATTATTATTATTTTGCTGTTATTTTCCCTTGTCCGAAACTTAAAATTTCAGAGTACTTAAACATGAAAAATACCTATATTTAGTAATTTTTTGTTAACAGTATAAGTCTGTGTATTTAATAGAAATCTTTCTGAAATGGATAAAGTTTTCCATCAAATAGACAATCTTATATCTAATCCTTTCCAAATGGCAAAATATGTAACACAGTTTATTTTTTAATTTTTTTTTCTTAAGTCTTCACTCTCTTCTATTTCATAAAATAAATTTGGACTCTATTTTTATTTATGTGTTTTTAACCTCCAGTGTAAAATTTCATTTTTAAGCAATTTCATTTTTCATAGTTTAACAACAGCAGTAAACACTTATTCAAGTTACTACATGCTTTCAGTTTCATTTGTATATATTTAGTATAGATAGCTAGCATTACTTTTTAAAAAATGGTAAAATATAAGTCAGAAATAGTATAATTATTAAGTAAAGGTAAAATTTCCACAATCACAATGTTATGGAGATTTTAGAAGTGTTTTTGAAATTTGGTCAGTTTTTTATTGCTTGTGTAATCAATCAGCTTGTAGCAGAAGTGAAAGGCAGGATGAACTACTGGCTACCTTCGATGAGGCTGCCTGTCCCCATCGATCAAAAAGACAATGCTTGGTGTGCTGCGTATGCAGGAAAGGATGGCCAGCGCAAACCTGAGAATGTCCGCTTGCAAAAAATATGGTTGTGGCAGTGGGCTGAATGGTGCCTAGAATTTGTTTATGCAAATGTTTCATGTCTTGCATAGTAAAATTACTGATGTTTCTGGGCTCAATATAAACAGATGGATTTCTGCTACAGTAGAAGAAGTGAGTCACCACTGTATGGAACATTGTGATTCTGATTTCCTTTTTGTTCGTTGTCGCTTTCTGTGTCCCGTTACATTCAACCTTCATTTGCACTATTCCTGTATGGAATTATTTGTCGCCCATGCTGTGGATGTGTCTCTGTTTTATTTGCTTTGCTTGTTTCTGGTGCTGCTGTTCATTATGTCCCTCCTTGTTTGTGTTCTGGCAACAGAAAAACAACTTTAAGCTATTTTGGCATTAGGGATGACAAGCAAGCATTTTGAATGTTGAGCTCGTTTGTGGGCTGTGTGACCTTGTGACACCCGACCTCTGTTCATCACGACGTCAATATATGACGTCGGTCCTTTGTGATGGGCTAACCCTGGGACATCGGTTGAAGTCTTGTTGGGTTCTAGTACCAACTTGTCGTACTCGGCTCGCTTCCAACGTCTGGTCACCGAAGCAACTGCTTTGATCTCGATTCAACCTACCCACGTTGTGATTTGATCTTAGATTGACGAGATCAATCAGACGTCGGGCCGTAGTGCCAGCCGAATCCGGTCAAGGTTATACTGCACAATAAATGTAGACAAAAAAAACAAAAGCACAAACAACAACTTCAAGGCGAGTGACTGGTTAGGAATAGTGATTAATTTTATGTCGGTTTGTTGAGTTACAGGAGTGCGTATCTCTCTTTCTCTCCCAGCCCGAAGAAAAAAAAATGTGGATTGTAACACTTTTTGCGTTCTTAGCTACTTCTAGATATCTGGGTTGTTTTTCAATAAAGTCGTCTCTGGTGGAGAATATAAGTCAGACTTCTATAATTTGTTCTTGGTTAGAAGTCTAAGTCGGAAACTTGCCTTGGTGGGAAATCTAAAGTCGGACTTCAACAAATTTGTTCTTGTTTAGAAGTCTAAGTCGGAAGGTGCAAGGCGTTATCTTCCGAGTCCTGGGTCTTGGGCTCGACTGGATCTCTCTGCGAACTGCACTGCACTGCACTGCTCTCTCTTACTGTACTGACTGTACTCTCTCTCTCACTCACTAAAACACCCGAAGACGTTTGCTTATATGGACGCCGATCAAAACCTGGCGTGGGGTCGGACGTGGTGTGGCCACCACGTTGATTTCAAATCCCCAATAAGAATTTCCTTTGTTTTCGGTCAGAAATATTCATCATTTTCCATTCTTGGAAATCTTCTTCCACTCCCACCCTCTTCTGCTCTCATATGGGTATCTCACCATACTTTAGAGGGCGTCAACGGTTTTCCCACTTCCTCGCAGTAACATCTCATACCTATCCTCTCAATGGGCGGTGGCAGGCCTCCTCCCTGCGTCACATGATCACCTCTCCCTGGCTATTCGGCCAATAGGCGTCAAATGATAATCTCAATTTTTATCCAACTTTACGGCATATGGAATTCCTCAATCAAGTTTTTCGCCAACATTAAGTGGACGGAATTTTGGCAAAAATTGGGTTAATTAAGAAAGACACAATAACATGGCTTTTGTTATCACAAAGAATTTCAACTGAACACAGATATCCTGTCCAGCCAACATCTCTTCAATCCAGGGCCGGACTCTGTGTGCGGTCAGCAAATGACCCATTAAATCATTTCCCGATAACACAAGTCTTGGCCACCATGACACAGTTAATGTTTTATCTGCCCAAAAGCTCTGGAATTCATCAACTAATTTTTACGACAATGACCATCAGAATTTTTGTGGGTGGCCTTTTTTTTCTTTTATCATCTAAGTTGTTAAGTCTTGTCCCTCTGTTTCTTTCTTTTCTTTCTCTTTTTCCTTCCTTTGTCCTCGCAGAGAATTTGGCATATCTCAGCATTAAACTTCAACGAGAAAGTAAAAATGATTATCTTGATTCGCACAAAACAAAAAGAATATCGCTCAGTATGTCTTTCGTTATATCTATCGGTCTAAGTTATCGCCCAGTATGTCTTTCGTTATATCTATCGGTCTAAGTTATCGCTCAGTATGTCTTTCGCTCTATCTATCGGTTTAAGTAATCCCCGTAATTAACTTCTGTGGTTAATTAATTGGTTAATTAACCTGCCGTTTCTAATTAGTGTTACACCTTAGGGAAGTGGAGCATATCCTCCCTCTGCCATTGAGGGGTGGAGTGCTTGCAATATACAGGCAACTCAATAAGGAACAAAGGGCTGACATGTCAAGCAAGCTCTGGTAACTGCTTTTGCAACTTATTCTTTTGTGGCATTTGACAGCTTCACAACACGATGACTGTTGCCTGGTGAAACTGTGGATGTGTTCTTGGCTGAACTTCAGAGGCCCACCCTGGTTGTTGGGAACGCACTACCAGAGAAATAGATGACATGCACCTTTGTGGTTGGACTGCTGAGTCATGTGAGGCAGCACCTCCAGGCATCATCAAGGATGGACAACATGACCCTGGGGCAAATTCTGACCAGGACACAGGCCATTATTTCAGATGTGAAAGAGTCAGTCACAGCAGCTGTACAACTGGTTCAGTCCTGTACCGACCATACCTCACCTACATCAGACAATTATAGCATTATGTGTTTTAAATGCTCTGGATTGAACCACTTTGCAAGAGACTGCCAGTATCAACATGGAGATGGGTGCAGTGGCCCTATATGCAAAGTGCATGTGAATGTATGCTGCTATAGGTGCCAAAAGATAGGTCATGTCATATCTGAGTGTCCAGTTAATGGAGAAAGGGGGTGAGATGTCAGTGCCAGTCTCTCCCAAGTCAATTTAAAAGAGATTCTCCTCATAATTGGAGTTTTAATTAATGGGAAGAAATGCATGGCACTGTTAGATTCTGGATGTTCTCAGTCCCTTGTGACTGGATCAGTGTGCAGTCCCTGGAGCCAACAGAAGTTTGACATCATGACAGCTGATGGTGAAATTCTCCCCGGTTATGGTGCTGGCGATAGATAATGCAAGCTCTGTGAAAGCTGATGTCCTAATCATGGATAGTCCACTTTGATATGCTAATTGGGATGGATATTATCAAAATGCTGGGTGGAGTCAGCATCAACTACTTTTAGTATTTGTATATTTGGTTTATAGCCACTTAGAGAATAATGATAGGAAGGTAATTGCATCTACAAAGTTTTAAGTTACTTGCCAACAGAAACTATAAACCTATTTGTTAGAAAAGAGGAAGAGAGAACTATATGAGGTGAATAGAAATTAAGACTTTTAATAACTAAAATAATAGCTTCAGTTTTCATCTACTAGAATTCAAAAGTTCATTATTTATGCAAATGACTATTAATACAAAGTATTAATGAAAAGCATTGTCATATAAATAAAGATATTTTTACATTTTGTCTACTGAAAATATTACTTTATTTAAATAAATATTTTCAATACACAAATAGCTTTTGAAAATATTTACTATCATTAATTACTGAGGCAACTTATTTGAACTTATGAGATTTGATTCAGTAAAATACTTCACTTAATGTATTCTTTCATGTTTATATTCCATGACTCTTAAACAAGCATCATTTTTATAACTAAAAACATCTTTCTTTAGAAGATATATGGATGCATTAAATGTCATGTAGCCATATTTTGCAAGAGGAAACATCAAGGACATAAATATTCTTATTGAAGTCATTAACTCCTGTAATGTTTTTTTATTTTAAAAATCTAAATTTAGTTGACATGGTTTGATTGGAGGGCTAAATTGTGTCTCTCCAGTTTACATTTAAAGTGAACTTTGACCTTTTGTAACAGCATTGACAGAACACTTAAAGCAGATCTGTTCTAAATAAAGTTTCTTTAGTAAATTAGATATTTAGCTCCTGTCATGCCCTTCTGCCTTTGTTTCCTTATGTCTAAAAATCTCAATTATTGTTGATTCCCTCGAAAATTATAACTTATTGCCTGCTCAATGTATGCTATAATGATTTGTGGATGTACAGGTTTGCTGTATACCTATACCTGTTCATTTGCTATCTGGGTTGATATCTAGCAAATCTTATCAATATTGGTCCCTTACAAATATTTATAATCTTTTTTCAGGTGGCTTTCTTTATTGTCAGTTTTTCAGCAGTAATTTTAGTGGTATACAATGCTACAATACAGGTAAATTCATTTCATTTGTCTTTTTGTCTTTTTAATTATTTCACCCCAAGCAAGGCAATAATGCTACTAAGGTGAAAAGGGTTATTGAGTGTGCATTTAAATTTTTGAAGATCAAAGTTGAGAAATATTGTCTGGCATGACACAGTGAACCAACTTTCTTAGTAGTAGACCAAGCAAATGATTCAATATAATGTTTCCACTTCATGTCGGTTGAAGACATTAGTTTGAGAAGGCACAATGAGTCACTCTCCTGGAGGTTAGCATCAACCATGTTGATGGAAGGGAAATAAATGTTCTCTTGGGTGACTAAAAGAGAGCAGTTTAGTTTTGGAGGCATTAAAATTAATTTGGAGGCATTAAAATGCCATTTCTTGCCCCAGTTATCAACAGAGTGTGGGTCATTTTTAAATCAGCTGCCAATTTGACCTTATCAAACCAATCAAACTTAAAGTTAAGACAGGAGTAAATAGTTGTGTCATCAGCAGAGATACTGAGTTAAGAACTTATGCCATCAGGAAGGGTGTTGATAAAAATTAGGAACAATATAGGTCAAAGAATAGAGCCCTGTGGACAACTGCATTAATGCAAAAAGATCTAGAAGAGTGGCCATTCAAGAAAACTTTCCTTTTGTGATTTGATAAGAAATACTATATCAGATCAAAAATTCTTCAAGAAATTCTTCTTTAACGTGTGAAGAAAACCATCATGTCAAATCTTGTTAAATGTCTTTGAGATATCCAAAGCTTTGCGATATCCAAGCTTCATCATCTTTATCTAAAGCTTGGTAGAATCTTTCAGAAATAATTGTTAATACATCAACAATTGACCTGGAGAAGCAAAAGCCATATTGCTTACCTGAAAGAAGACTCTGTGAGGTGAGATGCTTAAGCAATTCAGAGTTGATTAGAGCCTCTAGTACTTTGCCAAAAAGAGGTAGAAAGCTATTAGGAATATCAGATGGTTTGCCTGAGTTCTTAAAAACTGGAACTACAAAAGAGGATTTCCAACAAGTTGGAAAGCAAGAAGCAGTAAGGTATTTATTGTAGTGTTTAGAGAGAACAGGAGCACATTTCATAAGGGCTATTAAATACCATCAAGTTCACATGCTTTGTGGGGATCCAGTTTACAGATGATAACAAAAACTATGGACAGAGTTATATACATATCACTGAATAGAGACTCAGTTCTAAATGGAAAGTCAGGTAAAGATACCTCAGATGAGTCAAGAGTAGAATTGGAAGATAACTTACAAGCAAAACATTCTGCTTTATCAGCAGATGTTAAAACCTCAGTAAAGTGAGGAGGGATAGAAAATTTACCCTTATTTAACACATGATTACAGAGCTGCCATTAGTCACAAGAACCAAACTTATTAGAGGGTATACAATGCTTTCTGTCACGACTTAGCCTCTTTGAGGACACATTTACAGTTATTACAAACTGACGCAAAGAGGCATCTATTGTGATGGGAATTCAAACTGTTGCAACCAGAAAAAGTCATTCCTGTAGGCTATAGTAGCTGAACATGCAGGTGTGAACCAAGAAGATTGTGGTTTCACTTGATATTTCCAAGAAGGTACAAAAGCATCAATGCTGGCTTTAACCCAAGAAAAAACCTCATTGGCACAGTTCTCAATAGGAATGTTTAAAGTATCTATCCAAAAGGCATCTCAAAGGTCAGGAAATGAATCCCTGTCAGTATACTGGCAACACAAAGAAGCCTTATGAATAATAGATAACTCAGAATAAATACCAACAGATACTACAGTGTGATCTGAATTGCCAGATGTGATACTTGACAAAACTCAGGATAGGAAGTAAGGAACAAATCAAGAAAAGAAGGATGCTGATCAGAATTATTAGGGAAACATGTAGAGAAATTCACTATTTGAGAGAACGAGCAATGGAAGAATTGAAAGTTTGAATACCAGCAACATCAGTAACATTAGAATGATTAAGCCACTTGACATGATGAGCATTAAAATCACCAAACACGAAAATATTTGCAGATGACTATAGAGAATGAGCAATTTCTATACTGTGAAGAAAATGTGATTTTCAAAAAATTATAAGATTAACTGATTTATTTAATCAATACAAAGCAATTATGGTTTCTAAGTATCCTGATGTTCTACTTGTTTACTGGAAAGCTCTTATTTGCAGCCTTCTAAATGCATCTTACTTGTTAGATATTCATTGTTGCCCTTTTATTATTCTTATATCTTTCATCTTTAAAAATATTAACTGTTCACAACTTATTCCAAGTCTCCAGGACTTACACTTATTCCACTATTTGAGATCCAACACCCAAGTCACGACTAAAACAAAACCAGACCAGCTCAGAATTCTAATCTCATAAGTTATCTTCAACTTTTGAACACTATAACTGCATTGTGACCTCCTTTCTGTTTTTGATAATTGTTTTATTTTATAAATTAAATTCATTCAATGACTCTTTCTGACCTCTACTCATTTTTGTTTATTACTTTTCTGTTTATTCTGCTTCTTTTCTTATATATAACTGGAATTCATTTCTACTAATTTTTATTTTTGATTCAGAAATAAACACAATTCTGTTTTTAAAGAATATATCTTCTAACTCAAAAATAGTGTGACAAATATTTGAATATAGTGAGTTTTGACCTTTGTGCTTCGTGATATCAAACCCAGCAGTTGCAGAATTATTTTAATAATAAGGATGGAATTCATTAAATAAGGTCCATATTTAGTGGCATATATGAAGAGATGTTGAAAAGTTCTCAACTTAACCCAATTCCCAGAAATTGACCAAATATCAGAATTTGTTTTGAATCCCTTCTTGCCTGGGTCAAGAACTTTTCAGCACACCCTAAAATGTTTCATTGGCATAAAAGAAACACTTCATTTTCATCGGGGAAACATTTTTCTTAATACTATTTGTTTATTATTATTGGAAAACACATAACTAGGATATTAAGAACATATTTTTAATTTTAAAATAGCAAAAAACAGCTTACCTATAACCTAAACATTATATAGAAAGCATGGAAATAGTACAATTGAACATAAAGTAAGTATATATCACATTTTTCTGTGTGGTAGCTGCAAACTTGATGTTTACTTTGGTCTTTACCTAATATTCTTCTACATTCATTTTATTGTTATCAAGGTTGAATAATAACAAGCAATATATGAGGTCGCAACTGATTTTGAATTTGAATAAACTTTTTGTTGTATAATGATGCTGATAGTACTGAATCAGTAGAGGAGTAATGACAATATTACTTAAAACATTTTCTACTGAATTAATATAACAACGTTTGCGTCATATTAGACAGAGTTATTTTATTTTTTTACATTACATACTAGAGGAACAGGAATACAAGTGACTGAGTAAATAATACAGGGGTTGGACAAAATAATTGGAACACTTGTTAAATTCAAAGAAAATGTATTTAATATGGAGTTGGTCCTCCTTTTGCTTCACAGACAGCTTTAATACATCTAGGAAAGGAATCATACAGCTTCATGACTTCATCCAGAGGAATTTTCAGCCATTCTTCCATTAAAACCTTCTCCAGCTCTTTACAACACGATGGTGGAGGATAGCGGCTCCTAACTTGTTGCTCCAAAATGCACCACAAATGTTCAATAATATTGATATCTTGAGATTGGAGGCCACTCCATGTGTTCTAGCTAACTTTCATGCTCTTCATACCAATTCTTAACCACTCGAGTGGTATGTATTGGAGCATTATCGTCTTGGAAGATGCAGTCACCATCAGGGAATAAAGTCTTGGCCATTGGATGAACATGATCTCCCAAAATGTTCAGGTAATCTTGCTGTTGATTCTACCATGCAGGGCAACTATTGGACTGAAACATTTCCATGATATGGTGGCCCAAACTATCACTGATCCACTACCATGCTTCACTGTTGGAAGAAGGCAATCAGGGTTGTAAGCTTCTTTGGTCTGCCTCCACACATAAACTTGCCCAGAAGTTGGGAAAAGAGAAAAACTGGACTTGTTTGAGAACATAACTTGCTTCCATTGGTCTGCAGACCAGGCATTGTGATCTCTGCACCACTTCAACCTCTTTTGAATGTTGTGAGTGGAAGAGAAGAGGTTTCCTCACAGTGGCTCTTCTATGATATGAAGCCTTATGGAGCTCACGGTGAACAGTTTTAGTAGAAACTGAACTATTCAGATGATTTTATTCAACTCAGCAGTCACTTTGGCTGCATTTGTCCGATGATTTTTTGCTACATTGCGTTTCAGTGCACGTCAGTCCCTGTCAGTAAGTTTGCAAGTCCGGCCCGAATTGCTATGGTTGCTTGAGGTTTTGCCCTGTTTCTCAAATTGCATCAATGTTCTTGATATGGTAGGTCTTGAAAAACCAAACAGTTCAGCAACCTTAGTGATCGAGGCTCCTGCCATGCAAGCTCCAACAATTTGCTCTTTTTCGAACTCGGAGAGGTCACGCATTTGACTAAATTCTAAAAATAAATAAGACAAAGACAGTAAATTAGATAAATAAATGTATTTACAATAGATATAACCTGCAATTACAAAGTTTTAGTTAAAGTTTTTAATATAATAGGTCGTTGAAAGTGGAGTGGATCGTGTAATTGTTCCAATTATTTTGACTAACCCCTGTATTTTGAGATAGGTAAAAAAATGACAGATAATCAGTGGTATTCAGTGGTAAATATCAACTTATAAGAAGAGAAATACATTGAAAACACTTTCTAATACCTGAACTATTTCTTGCACAATGCCAAATGTAAAGGCTACAAAATTCACAAATAATAACAATCCCAACAACCATAATAAAAATAGGAACTTAATCCTACCAACCTTGACCTAAAATTCATCAACACCACCTCTATAACAAGAGATATAGTTAGCACAGAACAAGATAGCAGCAAAAACAGGACAGAGACAGGAATATACAGAAAAGATTGTACCAGTGATGTACATAAGCAAAGAATCTAGAAACCTCAAAAGAGAGACTAAATAAACTTTGTAGAGATATGCTACATAACAACAATTTAAACGCATTGGTAGTTCACTGTAATACATCTGACCACAATTTTGGCTTAATAAATGCCAGTCTGATCAGAAGAGAAAAGGATTCAGTAAGAAGAAAATGCATCGAGAGTGTGCTAATCTTGAGATTCTAAACAATAAATTTAAGACCAGGACCATACATAATGTCACCGATCATCACAAAAACAGTAATAACAAGATACAGTATACAAAGTGGGCTGATTTAAAATCCAAGACACCAACGGCTCTCAGATATATATATACACAAACAACCCAGGCATACCATTGCGTCTCATGTCAGGAATAATTAGCATGCTCCCCAAAATTAACAAAAGCCATAGCAAAAACAAAAACAAAAAACTGGCTCTAGATTATACATATATATATATACCTCAGGTTATGTTGCTTCGCGTTAAGTCGTTCTCGATTATATGGAAAAATAAAAATCAAGTTTAATTCATTTTATTTGACTTTGTGTCCGTCCCCCACAAATATTGAAGTTGCAGTATCACTAGAAAAGCGTTAAAAGCATGTTACTGTACAATAAATAAGAATAAAAGTATATAAAATCATATTAAAATACATATATTTATAGTAAATGTTAATATAATCATCATAAATCCTGGAGAATGAAATATGAAAACATCTGCAACTCTGTGTTGTTGTCTTATTTAGCAGTCTTTAAGAACTCAATACTGGTGTTTTCCACGGTAGTTCCAATATCTACCATTTGGTGTCGTTGCCAGCACCACTAGTGATTCCCGTGAAATTGAAATCCAGTTTAGTTTAGGCATATGCATGGTATACATCTTCTTATTGCCTACTTTCTCATTCTCATTCATTTGTGACTTTATATTTTGCTCCAATGGCTCCTAAGAAAATTCCTAGTGCAAGTGCTAAGCATCATGCTATAACACTGGATGATAAACTTACTATGATAAAATGCCATGAAAAAGGTGAAAAGGTTATATCGATTGCTCAATCTTTTGGAATGTCGGACCACTGTATCGACAATTGTTCACAATAAGGATAAGATTTTGGCACATATCAAATCTGATGCCCAGAGATGAAGAATACTGTTATCAATAAGAAAAAAGGAAAAGTCTTTGAAGTCATAGAACAACTTCTCTTTGGATTGATAGGCTGAATCATCAGCATGCTCCAATTAATCAAGAAATCATTTAAGTGAGAAACATGTAGATGTTAAAGACAGACAAGGCTGTTTTATGAGATTTAAAGAATGAAGAAGTTATCACTCTATTAAGAAGTAAGGTGAAAGTGCATGAGCTGATGAACAAGTAGCAGCCGATTTTCCTAAAGCATTGGTTAAGATCATTGAAGAAAATGGGTTTCTTCCTGAACAAATTTTTAACGTTCACGAAACTGGATTATATTGGAAAAAATTGTCAGACCATTCTTTCATTGCTAATGCTAAGCATAAAGCTATATCACTGATAAATTATTTTATTCAGAATACTGTACGTACATATCATTAATATGCAATGGTGAGTTCTTATTTGCTGTTTATAGTGTGGTTATTTCAGCTTAAGTCATTTTTTGACCTAAGTCATGACCTCTGGAATCAATTAACGATGTAAGGTGAGGTATACCTCTCTCTCTCTCATATATATATATATATATATATATATATATATATATAAAGGTACAAAATCTTATCACAGAAATAAAAGTGTGAAGCTTGATATTACCAGACATATTAAAAACAGGTGAAGCAACCGGTTTTACTCCCACTCTTCAGGCTTCCACGGGAGATTTAATTTAAATTAAAAACACAGAAAATGTACAATGAAAAGGAAATGTGGAGGAGAAAAAAAAAACAAAAAAAATTATGAACACAAGGAGCTAGACAGCAATTCCCAACAAACACTCACACTGTTTACACAAGGAAGGCTTGCGGGATTTGATGTAAAGTGCCTCCAGCACCTTGAGGTGAAATAAAGAGTGTGACCGGGACAACACAGTGAACCGGTCAACACTAAAGTTAGCTGCACACTCTCTGCTATTTAACAGGTGCTCACATATGGCGGAACCATAGGTATTTGGGACAAGTCCATTCAACGGCAAGGTGTGATTCCTGATCTTGGTAGGAACGTGCTGTTTAATTCTCATGTCCAGACGTTGAGTCGTCCTCCCTATGTAGTTAGCACCACAACTACAAACGTATTTGTAAATAACAGAATTAATTTGATGGGAATGGAGAACGTCCTTACACACAGAATGAATCATAGGCTGGGTTTAAAAACTATACGAACCTCTGCAGAGAAAAAACAGTGACAAACACTAGATGAAATCTGTCTAACTATACTTTCACATAAATAAAGTATAGAGACCTGTGCTATGACTGTTACTACACAGAGAGTTATACCAAACATAATAATGGATCGTTAAATTTGCTGGACAACCCAGAATACATAGAAACATGGATAAGAACTTTTGCCGCATTTAAAGGGTGAAAAAATTAAGAGTCACATAGACTGATGGAGAAGAGAACGAGATAATGGATTTATTTCTTGCTTCCAAGCTGTGAAGAAAATTTGATAATGTGTTAAGAAAATTAGAAGAAATGACATTTCAAGAAACTGTTAAAATTATAAAAAAAACATAAGAGCAAAGAAAAGATTGGTCATTGCTGAAAGAACCAAGTTTTTGGAGAGACTATACTTGAGAAAAAGGGACAAAATATACTGGCACATGCAGATGAATTCAGAAGCAGAAACGAACTGGATGATGTGGAAATGGAAGATCAAGAACAAAAAGAGACAGAAAGTCACAAAAGTGGAACAGAGCAGGAAATGGAAGAAAGTGAGAATGAAAAGATAGATGAGAGTGAAGAAGAAAATGAAGAGAGACCAAGATCACCATTAAAGAGAAAACATGAAAGACAAGAGGAAGGACACCACAGTACGAGAATAATCAGGAATAGTAAAAGAAAAAACAAGGGTATATGACCTCTTTGATTCAGGAAGGTGTAGTATCGTATGCAAATGAGATGGACAACTATAAATAGAGAACAACTGGTGAACATAGGGTCATTGCTTAGCAGACCAATTTGCTAAATGTAATGCGGAGAACTATGTTACAACTGCTACTACACAGAGAGATATACCAAACATAACACATTTGAAGTTAGAAATGACTATTCTAAACATAAATATCTGATCTTGCCTACAATATTTCTCTTATTAATTCTGGTTTTACTAGTTTTCGTCATCTTACTGTTTCTGCTTTATTCTAACTTGGACATACAAAATTGTATAACAACTTTCTACATCAAACTCAAAGTTATAATAAATAACTTCTTAACTAATATCCACTACATCGTGGAACTTGTCTTTCCTAGGTGATACCTTAATTCAGTCACATTGTTTGTTTACTATCAGGATTAAACTCACAACTGCCAGACAACCAGATATGGTTTAACCAGTGCTTCAATTTATTAGGCCATGTGTCTTTTGGACAATTCAGTGATGTAATTTTGGAGACTTAAACATCAGGTTTATACACAAACAATACAATTATACCACCTAAGTACAGAAATTAGTGGATTGCTTAAAACATATCTGGTTCCCTGACAGTTGTGTATTCAATTCCTGTATCTGGTAGTCATATACTCTGTAAGAAGAAACAGACAAGCAACACAATGGGACTGGTGAGTATTAACTGATAATAGAAAGTACAATCTACCTGTAGAGTGAATTTAAGTTTCAGTTCAAAATTACAAGATAGTTACTGAAGACTTGAAGAAGACTGACAAGTGCAACAGATGAAATGTTGTGAGTATAACCAAGCTGAGTATGTTGTTCCAAACAGTAAGACATATAATAATTCCTCATCTCAAAATTCCAACATAAATTAAGAATTCTATAAGTAATGAACCTGAAACTTATCAAACATACAACATTTACATTTAATTAAGTAGAAAGAGTTTTCACACAAGTTTTTATACTAAAATATTTTTATTCCAAAAGAAGCTTCTTATCCTAATTATGTGATTACTCATTAGTGATGTAATTATGTGATTACTCATTAGTGATGTTCCCTGGGTCAAAGCAAAATTGATATTTCTTATGTATATGCTTTCATTTTTATCTAAGGTCATAATTGCATAGGTTTTATTAACAATTCCAAATACTTTAGAATCTGATGTACATTATTTTATATAATAGATATTATCTGTACCAATTAGGTTTTGATGGTTTGTTAACATGTAATAAAAACAGAAATTAATAAACTTTCATTAAGAAAAAATGGAATAAGTTAGTAAAAGAAACTAAAATAACATTTTTAAAGTAGAATATAAAATCTTTTACCAACATTTTTCTTGTGATGACATTTTTATCCTTGTTAGTTCAAGTCACAAAGTCATTTTGAATTTTGGTTTACAAAATATGAAAATAGATACAGTTTGCTATCATAATTTCATACAATTATGAACTTGGGCCAAAAAATTATCAGTCCCTGTATTCAGTTGTGACTCTACTCATAAAATTTGATATGCAAAATGTAAGCATTCTGATAGTAACTTAATATTAGAAAAAGAATCATATGTAAATTATTTGAAATAAAAATTTAAATTAAATTTAATAATTTGTTTTGCCATGATGCGTAATAGTACTTGGGGATTTTCTTCTCTAAAGAATCTGTATTTTTAATAGTCATGCTACAAGAAATGTCTCTAAGTTTTATTTCTTTATGAGGATAGGATTTAGAAAATTCCTTGATGTCTCCATTTATCATGTATTGCATTTGGGGTTGTAATTATGTAGCATTCTTATAAAATCTGGAAAAAAAAAATATTATTCATTAAATTTTGTTTTTGAAGAAATGTTTATAGCTGATTTACTAAATTTAATAATCTTATATTATTGATGGCTAAAAATGAATAAGGATATAAAATTTTTATTTTTTCTCAAAATCTTGCACAAATACTTTGATTTTTGCTAGATCACAATGTAATTTTCCTTTTTGACATTTCATTTCTTATCCAGACATTGGCTTTTTTCTGGAGATTTTCACTTTAATTTATTTACATTGAAGTGTTGCAAAATCAAAATCTGGTTAAATATGAAATATAAAAGTATAAGAACAAAAATATCAACAGGAGGTGCAAGTTCTACTAACATCTGGATATTGTTAAGCAAGTAATTTTAGCCTTATTGCACATTTCAGAAGTCTAGTACTTCAAAATAAAAAAAATCCAGGACTGAAAATTTTTAAATTGATGAAGATAAAACAAAATATATAATAATTTTAAAATATGTTTTTAAAATTTATATTATTATATAGACTACAAATTATTAGTTAATCATCCTTTAGATTTTTTAGACTGCAGTAGAAACTATTATTCTTGCAATACATAATAATAAAAGCAACATATTTTAATTAGTCCACAACATATTTACTTCTAAAAAATGCATGACTTTCATGCATCTTCATAACACTGATTAAAACTGTCTCTTGGGTTAAATTTTTAGAATTTTAAATTTTTAGACATTTTTTTGCTTTTACTAGCTTAACTAAAAATTCAGATTTCATTGTCTCACTTGCTTTTATAGTAGACAAGTTTATTATAACAAAATCTGCCCTATAAAAACACATCATAAATACTAATGGTTTTACTAAGAAAATGGAAAACAAAAATAATACTATTCATTATACAACTATTTTTTGAATCAATTTTTCTTTATTAGAACAACACTTTGTCTCATAAATTTATGCTCATGTATACCTGACTTTTGAAATAATTGCAATGACTACCTTTTTGATCACAGTGAAGATCAGTAGAGATCACAACCCTATGCGACAGGTAACTCTGAGCTCCTTACTTTTCAATGGCTGTATAGTATAGAATGCTTTGCCAGGGTTATATAACTGATTTTGAATTCAAAGTTGTCCTAGACTGGCTGCCAACCATGACTAGAGAATCCAGTCTGCCATTTAACCTATAGCTGAGAGGAAAAAGAGATGGTGTCTTCCTTTACCAATGATATTTGTGTGAAAGTGAATGTAATGAACTTTACTGAACTTTCTTGTTCTGAGCCACTATTATACAACCTGCACATCTACAAAGGTGCATTCAACTCTAAACATTATCTTTTTAGAACAAAAACAGAAAATGTAACACAAAATTTACATTAATTTATCAAATGCTTCTTATTTAGTTAAAGGATTTAACTTAAGTTTTAAAAATGGCAACAAAAAGGACAATTATACATAGAATCAGAAATAGATAATTGAATTTTCTGGGACGTATAATGAAGCGTTTGAGGAATATTTTTCTTATTCTTAGTCACTTAAAGTTCTAAAGTAGCTTAGTAGTATTCTGAAGAAGAGAGCATTTATGCACTTTTTTTTTACTTACATCTTTTTAGCTAAAAAAAAAAAAAAGAGAAGACTCACTCAACTCAACATAGGCATTCAACGAATTACGAATTCATAAACTTTTCTTTTACGACTCCTTAGATATATTTTGCTCTTAGAAATCATATTACAAAAACTGATCATAGAGTAAAGAAAAAAAAAAACAACAAAATTGTAAGGTTATTAATATTAATCAATTCCTATATTAGGATACAATAAGTCACTTTTCAGTGTAAGTGGACCCGGAAGTAGTTTACCATGTGACTTACATATCCTCATCTCAGCTAAAAATAAAAAAAATAAAAGAAGCAGAATAATTTACAAGTCACGCCCATATGCGCCACAATTTTCAGGTAGCGCTAGTTTCTGCCCGGATTACAAGTAATCTACTCTTATTTCGCTTCAGCTGAAGAAAGTAAAAAACTACGAGACAAATGAAAATACATTTTTTTTTGGTATATTCCTAGATTTCCTATGGTACTTTCTTCATACACTCTGAAATTAATTTTTATTGTTCAGCATTTAACTAATTGCAACAAAAAAAACTCCCTAAAATGGTAGTTATTTATTTATTATATTATCTGAACCTTTTTTTTTCTCTCATTCGTTCTTCTGATTTATTTAAGAGATATGATGAGTCATTTACATAAGTGACATGTGCAGAGATGTATTAATTAATTATTCTTATTTAAACAATTTGTTCGACATTAGAGCTTGAAAAAAAAAGGAAATAAACGATTTGAGCTGGAAAAAATTCTCATTAAAAATTTTAAATTTATATTTGTTATTTTTTAAGCATTTCAAAATTAAATACTTCATTAGTTAATTTTCTTTTAGTTGCTTGGTATTCCATATCAAATGTTTAGATTTCTGATCTTGCGATATCTCATTAATATTGAAAACATGGCAATAAATAGAAAAGTGATTATTAAAATTTAATTAAAACAAAATTCATATATACGCTCATCTTCTAAGAAAGCATTTAAGAACATAGGATTTACTTTGTTTTTGTTGCTTGCTTGTTTTTTTTTTTAGAAAAACTGCTACACACACAATGCAAGTCAGCAGATATATACAGTATACTCAATTCAACAGTTGTTTTTTGCATCAGCAGGTGTTTGGCTATTCTTGGTTTCAGTAATTTAGTAAAGAAAGGAATCATTTCAAAAAGCAATGTCTTAAAAAAAAAACCAAGTATGACAGCAGTTAACTATCTGGCAACTGTTATTTAAATTATTCAATGTCTAGATTTTCTCCTCAATACAGCCAAAACAAAATCGTACTACGAATTAATTCTTAGTTTCTAACAGTTTTCAAGGAATTGTCTTTCTCGTTTCTGTGAGTCAGCCATATCAGTCTCTCATGAATTTGTGTGCCTGTTAGAACCTTTTGCCCTTTCTTGCTTGTTTAATAAAAATAAAATTAATAAATAAATCTTTTCGGTATTATTTTAATTGAAACCTATACATAGTGTCTTCACATTTTAAAATAAATCGATCGTTTTGGCTTTTTACAATATTGTAATTGTGTCTGTAGTAAAAGTTTACATTTTTTTAATACTTACTTACGCTTATGTGCGTTGTAGATTTATTTTCAGTTTAATTTATTTTTTTAGCCTGGAAAAATGCGGGTGAATTTTCCTAAATAAATCCATCGTAAATGCATAATTTTATATATTATCTGTGTCTGATGTTGTGTAAGCTATAATGTGCATGCGGGTGTGCAACCGACTGCATCATCATTAATCATAATCTTGAGAGCACAGTAAAGCAGTAATAAGGAGAAAATAACCCTAGTCTTAGTTGACCAATCAAAGTACCGCTCCCAAAATAGTCGATGACGTTGTGTCTGCTGATTGCTGCTGCTGCTTCTCCTCCCGTCCATTGCAATCAGCAGCAGAAGAAGTAGCAGTAGTAGTAGGTGGAGGAACTGGCTGCCTGTTGTGGTTGGTCAGTGCTGCTAACTGTATTGTGGGCCCAACATTTCCAATTTTCCAAATCTCAACACTACTACACACACACATACACACACACACACATACACACACACACACATACACAAATATTTTTACCTACAGTACCTGGCATCCAAAATCGTATATAGAAAAACAACAAAGATCAGCAGCACACCACCGAGATGACAGCAAGCGTGTTGGTAGCCAACAAGAGAATTGTATTGTTGGTCTAAACTGCCAACAATAACTATTCATCTACTCGATCTCTGTACAACAACGTGACTAGCAGCCACTACAGTTAAAAAAACAGGCATTATTACCATGGCTAGGTAGGTGATCACACACTCACACACACTTTTTTACCCTTTCTTTGTCTGGTTTTATGTGATTTCTATTATTCACTTCTAATTTTAAGTAGTAATTTTTCACATTTCCATTGTAGTGTACTACCTTGATTTTGCTTTTACCATTCAAATCAAAAAAAAAAAAAATCTCAGTTTGCATTTATTTCTTCGCTACTGTACAAACAGGTGCCGTGGGCCTGTGAACAGACTGTTTTGTGTTTCTGATCGTTTTGTTCTCCATAAATGTCCTACAACTTTTATAATTATAACAATAAATACATTGTTTAGTTATTATTGTCTAAATTAGAAATGTTACATGATGTCTTTTTTTTCAGTTTTCAAACTAGTTCTAATAGACGTGTCTTGATGGTGCAGTGTTATTTGTATGACTAAGTGGTCATATTTACTTTCACTTCAATCATCGCAATATGGACGCGTCATTTTTCCGCTTTAGCCATCACTACATCAACCTTGATGTACAACTTGTAATAGGTTTATTTCCGTGTTGCATTCCTCCTCTTCATCATCCCCTTTCATTTTGTAATGCATCATAACTTTTGTGGTAGCGGGTATTGCAAGCAGCTGACTGACTGATCCCTATCGACGATTTTTATTTATCTACTTATTTATTTATTTAGGAGAGAAAATCTGATTGTCTTTCTCTGGTACCACTATTGTAATTCTTCCCCTCCCCCTAGCAACTGCAACCATCGCCGCTACCACCTCGAAATTTTATTGCTACATTTCTGCAACTTTTTTGTCGTTTGTACCAACTGTCTGCATCTACATTCTACAACAATTACTTTTTAGTGATTTTAATTACTATTTTAATCTAGATCATAGATTGTTTAAAAAAGTATTATAATTAGTGGAGTAACTTGTAGAACAATCTGGTAGTGGTGGTGATTAGTGATAGCCATTATTATTTACTACTATCGATCAAACTGAAGAAAGATGAGGAAGAGGATATGTATTGATGATGATCTTATTTCAAGGCAAATGTGATAGATCAGTGCACCCAACGCATGATGCATTTTGTTACCTATTGTGTGGATTTTTTTCTTTTTACATCAATCCTTTCTGTAACCACTGATTTATCTGATAGCCCGTTGCTACTGTATTTTTATCATCATGACCTTCCCGGAACGTCATTTGGAAAAATATTTGCGAATAGTAAAATATTTTTGAACGTAAAATCAATCTTTTTGCTTCTTCCTTATCGAATGGATCGATCTTTCTCGATTCCCTCGTCCAGTATTAATAATCTGGCCGATCGCTTTTTTTATATGGTATGATTACTAAGTAAACTAAACGAATTTCACTTCCATTTTCAGTAAAAAGGATTTTTAAAAATTCTTTGTACAGTTAATAAACGTTTATGAGGATTTTTTTTTATATTGCTAGTTTCTATACGTGAGTGGGAAATGTTTTGTGCTGTGCCTCATTGTCATTTTATTTTAATACTGTTTTTTTAACTCTCTATTTAATTACATTTTTTCTGTTATTCGATAAGTGTAGGGTGTGATCATTTTTTCCCCAGTTGCTGGGCGTAAAACAGTTTAAATTAAAAATATTCGTATTCGTAGTCATAACATTTTTTCGCATCTCCACATCACAAGCTGGACATGTCCAATAACCCAGGAAACCAGCCAATTATCCATATTTTCTTTCAGTTGAAAAGCATTTTAATTTCATCATAATTATTAATTACTATACATTTTTTTTATAAAAAAGTACTAGATTAATTTTGGTACACTTGCAACTAAGACGTGTGTAACCGGCCACCTTGCTGGCTGCTATATATTCTCTTTTTTACCTGTTTAAAATTAAATTCCTGAATTTAACTTTTGTTCCACTTTTAGCTTTAATTCCTCTCCTCTTTTTAATGCAGAAATCATAATACTGTTAAAATAATTATTTGCAAAACTAATAGCAGTTCGATCTTGTTATTTGCACTTCGATTTCTTATCACCTTGCCGGCCATTAACCAACCTGGCCAGGTTGCATTCAATATCATTCTCATCCGGAAGTGTTTTAAACAATCGCCTTGACTTGATTGTTTATGAGAAATATATATCTCGTCATACATTTTAGATTTTCATATTAATAATAGATCTTTCTAATTTTTGGTATTAAATACTGTGACAGAGCGTGTTTGTTTCTTTTTGTTCTAGCTCATGAGAATCTTTTTTGCTTCTCTTTCTCAAAATTTCTCTCTCAGCCATTGCCTGCTTTTATCTCATAATTATTATTACTCTCTTTCGCTCTCACTTCACTATGGCTGCTGCACTCAACCGTCTCCTTCGTCGATTAAAGTAATCGTATAACGGACACATGAATTTTCGTTCATTATGAAACTGATTAGCTAACTTGTTTTTACGTTATTGGTTACAAACTAGAAGATAACCTTTAAACTTGAAATATTTTTAAAATTGTAAGTCGAAATTTGCGACTCTGGTGGCGACATTTTATAAAGGACATTACAGTGGACATTGATTGGCGGACGGGAGAAAAATCGAATTGATTTGTCTGAAATGTAGGCCAGTTTTAGTTTAGTTATTTTTCTTATAGTTGTTCGTGTGTTTCATACTTTTCCTTTAAAAGCTGTCACTCAATCTCTTCTGATTAATTCCTGAAAGATGAAATAACGCCCTTTTGTGACAATCCTCATTTCAACTTAAGACATGGATTAGCGACACGCGATATCTTGGCCTAAATTTACACAAGAATTATCTTTATTTTTAGAAGGAAAATTGTTTATCAATTGTGACGGGACTCAAAATAACCGTAGCTATTTATATTTATTTTAATACAGAATTGAATCGGCTATATAATGATTACGCATGAAAATCTAGCTAGTTTGATTCTAGGCTACTCAAAATTTCAGCTCGCTTTCTCCAAATTTTACTGATGATGATGATCAACCCACACAATGTTTTGATAGCTTCCGATTATTTTTTTCATAAATGTGAGAGAAAGGTCGACCGACCTATATAATTTCTTCTCTCTTATTGATATCCCAAATAGTTGCATTTCTTACTAATGGTGCTGCTGCTGCTCCTTTCGTTATTGATCAGGGAAAGGGAAGCTCTTCTTTTCACCCTTTCTTTTGTTGTAAACAATGCTCCCGTTCTTTTGTATCTGACAATGAAGCTGCAAAACCAACAGTAGTGGCTGGTGATAATTTTGTCACTTCCTTTGCACATCAATTCAAGTTTTAACTCTTTTTTGGTCTTGTCATTTTGGCTTAGCTATAAAAAAAAAAGTATTAACAGGAAACTGAGTAATAAGTACTGCTATAGTGGGTGTTGGTCTAACACTTAAGAAATTAGTTTTATTGTTCTGAGTGTTGTTAATGAATGTTTCTGTTTTTTTTTAACATATGGTGACTTACGGTAATTTTGTTCCCTTGTTATTTCTATATGCTCTCAAGGAAATATCACAGAAAAATGGATTATGATTTCACATTTCTAAAAAAAGTATCTGATGTACACTTTTTGTATAGCTTCTGTAGTCAGTGTATTTATTTAACAATCTGGGTGAGAGGAAATAAGTTTTTTGAGTATTTGATCAAATTTAAAAAAAAAAATTTTTTTTAGTTTTTAGAAGTCCCTTATTTTTGTTTTGACAATTCAAGTAGAAATTTTAAGAACTCAAATTCTGTTTAACATTTCAATTTCATCTTTCAAGGATGTTATTGTTTTTTTTAACTGTGATTTGAATACGTTATTTTCATTATTAGCATGATTTAATGAATTTTTTTCAGTGTTGGTGCTAAATCTTTTATTATAAATATAAAAATTCTGACATATAATCATTGAAATATTTTTGATACAAAAAATTTTTTGAGTAAATTTTGTATAAAGCTTGTTTTATGAGGTATATTTTGGTTTTAAACTGAAAAAAGTGTAATTGTTGCAAAGTTACTTTTTAGTTCGAATACAAAATAATTTCTGTTGCATTTTAAAAATTGATTTCTTGAACATCTGAAGTTTTTGGTTGTTTCATTTCATTTATCTTTACTTTAATAATAGAATTGAAGTGTTTGTTTTTTTAGTATTCCAAATTTGACAAAATGTACTTTTTTTTTCTCTTCAGAAAATAATTTGACGTGTTTCTTACGCATTCTTTTGTTTCACTTAGTATATATCGGCAATATTTTGTTGCCTCTTAAACTTTTACTTAAGTAAAGATGCTGTTCAATTCGTGCTTTGCTGTAGAAAATTTTCAACAATTCATTTAAAATTGGATATAAGAACTGAGAATTGTAGAAAAATAATGAATCTTTGTACAAAATAAACACATAATTTATTGAATAAATAAAATAAGTTCAGTTACCTCTGCTGGTGAACGATAATTTTTTTTTAATAATAGGAACTGGCTTAAAG
The DNA here is from genome assembly GCA_964036315.1 of Acanthosepion esculentum. NCBI lineage: Eukaryota > Metazoa > Mollusca > Cephalopoda > Sepiida > Sepiidae > Acanthosepion > Acanthosepion esculentum. The sequence goes on from CAXIWW010001008.1 coordinate 30,273, forward strand.
TTATTTCAAACAAAAATTTTAAAAGTGAAAGAAAACAGGGTTTATTTGAGATTTTTAAGACAATCATAAATGTAGTATTGGTGACTTTTTTTATGCAGAGATATTTAAACTTTTACTTGCTCTTGCTTTGTTAAATTTCAAACACAATGGACACCTGCCATAGTGTAACAACGGGTTTTTTCTCAGAGATATTTGTTCATGAATTCATTGATGCTCTGCTATTGTAACTTTGTACTAAGATGATTTTTAGATGCTCGTGTGCAAATATTTATCCTTCAGTTTTTTGTTTTATTTAATTTGGCTCTAATCATACTCATGGCCAAATTGATTGCTAATCTGTATAATAAAAATCACTTTTTAGTTAAACTTATTTAAAATTCATAAATTTACAATTAAAATATGTTTCTGATAGTGTTAGTTACTATCTTAAAATTTGTTTATTAGCAAGGTGATAAATGTTTCCGTGTTTGTGTTGAAAACGTGTTTGCATCTGCTGAGTTCAGTTAAAGAAACAAAACCAAAAAGTAAAGCCGTATTTCTCACTTGTGTTAAAAAAACAAAAACTGACTACGATAGCAAGAATAAGATGATTTTCCTTTGACTCTGTATCCCTGAAGTAAGCTATTTTTGAAATTATCCGACATGCTCCTTTAAGTCGTGTGTGTGTTTTTGGTATTACCAGACTTTTTTTTCATTTGCATCCAGTTTTCATATTTTGTTTTCAATCCATTTTAGTCAAACTCAAAAGTTATTTTTCTTTTAATTTAAACTTGATAAATAGCTAGATTATATTAAATTTTTACAAACTCTTTCTTTAGTTAGCATATAATAATTATTAATTAACTGTTAAAAATTACTATAGAGAAAGCAAACATGATGTTTTTCAGTGTGTGTTGTAAACTTTAAGGAAAATTTTACTCACGACTGAATCGTGAATTTTTAACGTTTAAGACACCTGACAATCAATTTTCCTTTTCCTAATCATTAGTAAATATTGTAACTAATGTTTGTATTTAATTAATTTAATTTTTTTTATTTTTAATGTGCTTGATGTCTAAAATGTGTGATGTAGTTCAGATCTAGAGATTATTATGAATAAAGGTTTATGGGACCAGCAAGTCAGTATGCAACATTGTTCTTAATTTTCTAAATTAAATTGTTTAAACTTCATAATTGAATCTAGTGATGACTCAAAGAAAATCAAATTCTAAATGCTTTATTGTCTGTAGATTATTATAATGGATGCTGTGTTGAATGACCCATTTGCTATTTATTATTTAAATTTAATTAAAGAAAATATGAAAAATAGCATTTGTTTTCTTTAAGATTAACGAACCAATTATCTTTCTATAAGTGTAAAACATTGGCCTGATTTAATACTGAAGATTGAATGAACTAGCAATGACTTTCAAGATAAACATGGCAGTCTTGCAATAGGTGCCCAGGAGACAAAAACAAAAATCATTTGAATTATTTGTTTTAAATAACTTGCTTTTTCATGCTGTTTTGTGTTTCATTAGAATTTAAAAAAGCTTGTTTGAAGCTTCTTTGTAAAAACACTTGTTTTAAATAAGTATTTGAAGCATAGTCTTACTCTTACTATATACATTTTAGAATCAATTTTTCTGTTTTGAGAAACATTGCATATCTGCAAATATAAAATATAAATGTTTTGAATATATTATTTAGATTTTTCACATTCTGACAATGTCTTAGAAGCTTTATCAAAAAGAAATTCAATAGAAAACATGAAAAATATAGAGAATATTTCATTTAAGTTTTAAATTCTAAAATATAGAACCAAATTTAAAAAATAATTTTCAGTGTTAAAAAAAGTCTCTTGAATATTCTGGGATAAAAGCCAAATTTTTATGCATAATGTACATATACCAGAAAATCTCTTCATTCAAAAAGTAATCCATAATGCACTGGAGGATTTGTTAGTCTCATAAACCATTCATTGATTGTGAGTTTCTTCTCATTTGATGTTGTTCAACAATTGTAGTCTTTTACCAGATTTGTGTCAAAACTTTAAATATTAACATCGGCATAAACTATTGTGATCATTATTACTTTTACAGGTTTTTAGATCTTTAAGTTCAATAGTTGATCATTTGCTTCAAAGTTTGCTTACTTTTGTCTCTCTTCACAAAACTATGCTTACTAGATAATACATTTAAATTATATCTTTCATTTTATTCTAATTTAAACTTTTCTGTTTCCTTTTG